>JAULCD010155144.1:0-11027 GCA_032361085.1 Calliostoma canaliculatum
AATTGTGTAAACAAGCTACTATAAAATTAAATAAACCAATTCAGAAAAGAAAGCATTTTCTTATTGCAGATTTGTAATTAAATTGCAGAGATTGAACTTGTACACGGTGTAATTAAATCTTTAAAATCTTGACAGATTTCATATCCACTGTTAACCCTTAGACTGCCAAGCTCAAAATGTGATAAGCTCAAAATAGACTAAAAACATATCATGTCATGATTTGTTTAAACAAGCTCCCTAAGAAGCTCTTTTAAACAAACTATCACAAGATAAATTTTTGATAGTCTATGGTAATCACATTTTTCTAAAATTAAGCGACACTCAAAGGGTTAATCTGCAAGAAACCTTCGACACAAGAAAAATATAACTGAACTCTCCAAGATTGCTTGCCGTACTACAACAACTCTAAACTGGAGAACAGCTCCTAATTCATTTCCCCTCATCTTGCATGTAAAAAAACATGTTTGAGCTCATAAAAAAACATTAAAAGCGTCAATTTCCCTTGAAATCAATGACCTCGCTGATGAGTCTGTTACAAACATATCCGTCTTTGTTTTAGCCCCATCCATTCTTAGCTTCAGTGAAGAAGTCGAGGTGTTTCAAATATTGACCAAAACGTAACAGAAAATCGATCGCAAGTGACTTATGACATTTTGTAATTGTCTCCAGCTCCCAAATCTCTGTCAACTTGTCCTGCTGCTTTTTCCCCCAGGTAAAGTTTTTCCCATGTTTTCCGTTCTGCTTCTAAAGATCTTCACTGATATTTGGTTCTCAGTATCTTACTTTAACCATGTGTCTTGTATGCTTGGGGAGAGCATTAACTGTACATCTTAAGCTTAAGCTTTGCCCTTATCATCCTTAATCCTTCTGTCCTGATGTCCTTTAAAATGCTGTCCTGGCCCCCGTTCCTCAAAGCGATCTTAGGCTAAGTTGATTTGTAAGAGATTTTAAAAACAATGTCCTGTGGAGTTGTTTTTTATCATAGGCTTACGACTGTCATAGAGTTAAGATCGATTTCAAACCGGTTCCGAATGGCACCAGTTCAAAAGCGATCTCTGCACAAGACAGTCGTAAGCCAATGTTATAGTTTAGCACTTGCGATCAACTAGTCTAAGATCGCTTTGAGGAACTGGTCAACAAGGTAACGCAGCTAATTGAAAGAACAAAGGGTTGTCTTTTAACTGAGTGCAAGGCTCAGCATTTGTTTATTTCCATGTCCAAATTCCATTCTAAATGCCGTTAATAACCTATCCTGTGATATTTTGTTCAAAAGAGCTCATGTTTCCAATAAAGACTGGTGTAAGATACTTTCTCCTTGATCACAGTTTATTTCCTGCGTTCAAGATGTGACATACCCTCTCCTGGGTTATAATGTCTGTCCTGTACATGTTTAAGACTGTCCCTATGTGATATACTTTTTCCTAGGTTATAATACTTGTCATTTGTGTTCAAGATTGTCCCTTTGTGACATACTTTTTTCTAGGTTATAATGTTTGTCATTTGTGTTAAAAAATTTCCCTGTGTGACATACTTTATCCAGGTTACAACTTTCGTCCGATGTATTCAAGACTTTCCTTTGTGCCTGCAGAACCTTCTGTACGTAATGTCCTCAACTTCGTCTGGTGTTCTACATTCTGTATGTTCTAGATGAGATATTTATGAATGTCTGAGCACCGAAATGTGGAACAGCTCCTGAGAGGTTTCCTCCTCTCTGATGGTGCTATTACAGAAGTGTAAATGTCCCCATTTCACTCATTCTAAAGTTACGCCAAATGGTTCTCAAAGCAAGCCAGATAAGGGCATAGAATTAGTTTTCACTTGCCGATGCTTGAAGATTCTGTTTGAAATGGTATTAGTGTGGAAAGACTTGGACCGCAGAGTCTACTTCAGTAATGGCTGCACGGCTTTCATTACCTCCCTCAAGCTTTTCCAACAAAATCATTGACTCCTTTAGATAGTGAAATTAATTTTTATCGAATTTATAAATAATGCAATATGAAACCTTGAAAGCAAATCTTACTCACAATTCACAGAATTAAACTAGAACATCTTTTTCACAAAATCAATGGAATTAAAAAGTTTTTAAACCAAATATGTTTAGCAAATAGAAAATAATATAGCGATTATATAGACATAAAGGATTTAATCTACACTCCCAGATTTTGATATATAACAAGAAAAAATTTAAAAAATTAAAAATCCACCAAATCAAAGCAATCTTTGGTAAATATTTTACTCTGTAATATAGATCAAATAAAGAATCAATTTATGACGGATCTAAAAAAATTATTTGAGATAATCTGAACAAAAT
The DNA here is from genome assembly GCA_032361085.1 of Calliostoma canaliculatum. Classification (NCBI taxonomy): domain Eukaryota; kingdom Metazoa; phylum Mollusca; class Gastropoda; order Trochida; family Calliostomatidae; genus Calliostoma; species Calliostoma canaliculatum. The sequence goes on from JAULCD010155144.1 coordinate 2,312, forward strand.
GTAAAGAAACAGACTCGAAATAATTACTTTTTAAAATGTTCTTAATCCTCAGAATACAAGTGACATCTTAAGATGATTTTAATATGTTTATTTCAAATGTTGCTTTGTCATATCAGTTTTATATCAAAATTAAGCTGTTAAAAAAGCTCTTTTAAACAAATTACCATAGAGTAGGTTTCAAAAGCACAAGGTGGTTACAATTATAAGTTGTACTGAAATCTATCCATTGCTCAAAGGATTCGCATGTTTCCTGTGTGTGTTCTTTCTTACTGTTAAGCACACAAGACAAGTGAAACTGGTTATCTTGGAAGTTATCTTATTGTTCTGCTTTGTCAACATTGAGCCAGGTGTTTGTTGGTGGTCATGGAGACCAGTTTTATCACCTGCCTTGATTTCTACAGTTTACTGTTTACATCAACAACCTTGGACAGAAACATCCACCTTGCAGTGTTTCCATTGAGAAATGGTATTGGTTACATTTAAATCCTTACTGTACTTGCATATTTGTTACCTTAAATGTTTAATATCCAAACAAAATAAGCTGTTTAAAAACATATCCTCTGGCAATTTATTTAAAAGAACTACCAAAGGGAGGATAGGTTTTCAAAAAGATTTAAATTCTACAGTGTATACATTCTAAAAAACTCATCTCAGAAGTAGAAAGGTTAAACTGTTAACCAAAATCGCATGAGATCAGCTGCAAGTACAGACTACAGTTTAATTAAACATAAATCAAACATGATAGCTTTCATCCTCTTGTGTATCTAAACAAAAGTGGCAAATAAAATACAATTCTAAAAAGCAATATCCTCGATAAGCACAATCCCGAGAATTGATATTTAGAAGAATTTAAAACTGTCATCAATAACAAATGGCACAAATCTATTTTGCGGTAATCTTATTTAAATTGATATTTAGTGGAATAAAAACTGTCAACATTTACTGATATTGAAAATATATCCTGTTGTAATTTGTTTAAAAGAGCTTTTTCAAACAAATCTCCACAGGACAAGTTGTAAACAGCCTATTTAGGTTGAGCTTTAGATACCGAAATCAACAACTGATGCCCCAACCAGCAATCTAACAGTTAATAGCAGTTAATAGCAGCTAATAGCAGCACATAACCTGGCAGCCAGCTGATTCATAAAACATAAACAGTGAATGGGAACCTGTGCTCCCTGTAATGAATTTTTCCATGAAGCAACCTCCTGATAATATTCCTCTCCCAAAGCATTATTCGAGGAACCCAATATGGACACAATGCTAATCCACGGTACTCACATTATTCCATAATGGAACCGATATTAGTTATGAAACATTTTCATTGATTAAAAATAAGCTGGCTGTAACATAAATTGTGCTGAATCAGCGAATTTTTCTCCTGTTAACCCTTAGAGCATTAACTAATTTCAGTAGGACATAAATCTGGCTACCTTGGGCTGTTAAAAATGTATCCTGTGGTTATTTGTTTAAAAGAGCTTCTGAAAGGAGCTCTTTTAAACAATTAACCACAGAATACATTTTCAACAGAAAATAATTTTTTGGAAACTGAGGTACCTTCCAGCACTCTAAGGGTTAATAACAATTACAGTTGGACATTAGTTATGTTGACAGTGAAGTAGCATTGGAGTTTGCGACCTTGCAACAGATGGCAATTTAATAAAGGATGCATGTGTACAAGAAACCCATTATCGTATTAGCTCGTATTTGCTTGTATTATGAGCTTGAAAGCTTAGATAAAAAGAAAAAAATTGAGAGTTGAGATTATTTTATTTTTAATAGATAATTGTGAATGTTTATTTTTATTTTTATGTGTATGATTTTAAACTGAATTATCTAGTATAATATATAAAGTTAATATTTAGCCTTAAATATATAAAGATTACTTGAATGAAATTAGCTCTCAGAGTGCTGAACTTTGCTGAGGATTTAAAATTGTGACTATAAAAAACTACAAAACAAGGTTTTAAATGTTTCAGGTTTGAGATTGAACAGTGATTGATTGATTGATTGAAATAGAGTTTTACATGGCTTTCAGCAATATTTCAGCTATATCGCTATGTGGTGCACAAGAGGCACACCGAGGTGGTAACAAATGAGAAAAAGAGAGTGACAGAAAGAAAGCTATAGCAAATGGCTTGTACGTCAAGCATGGGGTACTGGGGTCCTATTCTTCCCAAGATATTGAACAGTGAAAAGTAGTAATATACCATAGTACTCATTAAGTTTTGGGTTAACCCCTAAGTGCTAATCCCAACATTTCTCCATTTCAATGTCCATTTTCAACCTTAATAGGATGTTGAAAACCTATCTTGTGGAAATTTGTTCAAAAGAGCTCCTGAAAAGAAAGGTTTCAACGGCACAAGGTGGTCAAAGTTTTAAACCCTACTGACCCTGAATCAGCACTTTAAGAGTTAATATGGATACGGGAGCTCCAATTACATCTCAATAAAAACTATCCCTTACATATGACTTTCATAAGTACGATCACACATCATATCAAAGTGGGGGGAATTTTTTGCTGCATTTCCTGGATAAAATATGGAGGAAATTCCTTGACGTCAAGGGATTGGCATGAACCAAGAATTAAAATGTCAATACTCCTGAATTTTGCTAATCAATTTGATCTCGAACTTCGTATCAAACGTGTTTACAGGGTCAGGGGCCTATGCCATAAAGCGGTATATTTGCGAGATGACTATGAAGCAGCTAACCACAGCAGCTAATTGACCAGGACATAGCTGAATGTCGAATCAGTCAACTGAGTGTACAATTTGTAGAGGAACATTTAGAAGTGGTAAGGCACAATTCTGGGCCCCATTTCACAAAGCGATCTTTGTGAAGATGATTGTAAGTCATTTTTGAAACAATGTCCTGTGAAGTTGTTTCTTATCATAGGCTTACAACTGTCGTGTCGACAGTCATAAGCCAATGTTATATTTTAACACTTGCGATCAATTTAGCCTTAGATCACGATGAGGAACAGGGCCCAAGACCCTTTTTCGCATATTCAAAATTTTTAAAGGCATATGCTCGCTCAGGGCATAAGCATGCATATGCCCCAAAACGTGGAGAACACATGTCCAAAGAAGTTCACACTAAAAACATTCCCAAATTCTGTTTGTGTACAGATAATACAGATAAAACTATCTTTAAAACAATCCTGAATTCTGTTTGTACATAGATAAAACTATCTACCCACCTATTTAACGTTGTTGGTGTCAGTTTATCTAGTTTATGTCGATTTCACCTGTTTTATGTTGATTACATCAGCTGTTTATTCACCTGGTAGCTATTTCAGACAGGTGCTTGTTAGGTGTGTCATCAATTTCAATATTCAATGTTAGACAGGCTCCTGCTGCACACATTTCTCATAAGGCTAAGACGTCTTAGCTTCCATCTTAGCACATTTGTACACATTTCTCATAAGGCTAACACATCTTAGCTTCCATCTTAGCACATTTGCACATATTTCTCATAAGGCTAACACATCTCTTAGCTTTCATCTTAGCACATTTGTAGTGAGAAGAAAGTTAAGACGCCTCTAACATAGAGTATTGAAGTTGAGAGACTCTTAGAAGTAACAATGTAAACAGAAATATTTAGATTTCTTAGCCTTACGAGAGCTTCCTAAAACGGGACTCTGCACCAGTGACACAGTGTGCAGTCATTTCCTCTTTTACATAGTAAAAGCTCACATGTAAACAATGGATGGGCTTCGTTGCTGTGTAATTTGTCAGCAAACACCACTCCAAAAATAAAACAATTTTTTTTTAAAAACAGGGCTTCCCAAAAGTTGTCAAATTTGAGTCATCGAGATGTATAACTGCAACAACTTTGGGTGCTTAAAAATATTCTGTAGTACTTTGTTTAAAAGAGCTCTTGCAGATAGATTATACATTATTTTAAAGACACTGGGTGCTTTAATTCCCATAAAATATATCGTGCTTAAGCCAAAGATTTCTAATGATAATATTCATTTATTTCAATCATCAACATCTGACCAAAATATGGTATCAAAATCTATTCTGTGACAATTTGTTTAAAAGAGCTCCTAAAAGGAGCTCTTTTAAACAAATTACACAGAATAGGTTTTTAACATCACAAAAAGTGTAATCTATCTAAATCTAGAAAAATATATTTTGTAATTTGTATTTCAACACAACACTTTCATCAGGACAAGAATCAAGTTTCACAGCGAGTTAACCCCTGCAGTACTGACTAATTTTTTGTTGGAGTTTAAACTGTAATCACTTTGTTTTGCTAAAAATCTATTCTGTGATAATTTATTTAAAAGAGCTCCTTTCAGGAGCTCTTTTAAACAAATTACCACAGGATAGATCATTAACACCTGATTCAGGTACCACATTTGACATTCAAATTAATAAATGAACGACTAGTACTTGAAGGGTTAACAAGGGTCTACAATTCCATGTCATCATGACTTTCTAACTGTAGATAAAAGGACCATTAAATCACTGTAAAGCTGTTTTATTTATATTAAAATCATTTAATCATAGTTTTCAAAGTAGTTGACATTAGCTGGAACACGCAACGAAAATCAAATTTTCGCTTAATCATGAATAATTCCCATTTTTTTATATTTCGCGAACAGAAAGTATTAAATGTCACAATGCTTTTCATTTCCTATGAATACAAAGCTTCATTTAATGACATGTCTGTTACAATAAGAACATGACAAAAGCAATAAATTACTTCCATCAACATGTTATTAGTGAATTTCATGGACATGTAAAAATGATTTGATGAAAAAGGTAAAAACAGAAACAAAATGAATTGGGAAAAACATTGTCACTAAAGTGTTTTTATCACACCAAGTATCTATAAATCTTAATCACTGACACATGTCTTCACTCAAAAGATGAAGATGAAGATGAAGTACACACTAAAACCTGCTACAGAAGACATGACCTGCTGCAAAAGACACGTCTTCACCCTTCATTCAGTAACAAGAAGTACTTTGACATGAAACTGACAAGATTCTTGTACTTTTAATAATGAAGGGAATCCTCAATCTTGAAGCAAAGACTGTGCTACAGATGGAAAGAAATTTGAAGTGTGAAGTTTTAAAAAAGCTACTGAATTACGGGACCTGGGCCCCGTTCCTCAAAGCAATTTTAGGCTATGTTGATCGTAAGTGATTTTTGAAACAATGGTTTGTGGAGTTGTTTCTAATCATAGACTTGAGACTGTCGTAGCACAGAGATCGATTTGGAACCGGTGCCAAATGGCACCGGTTTCAAAGCGATTTCTGTGCTACGACCGTCATAAGTCAATGTTATATTTTAGCACTTGCGATCAACTTAGCCTAGCAGTGCCTGAGGAACGGGGCCTTGGTCATCCAACATGAAGGCCAGAACCGTGCCATGAACGAATTGTATGCAAATCAATGACGACGATGCAAGCTGCATTGTTCTCAAACATGTGGCCGACTCGCTAAATGTAAACGTGAGTGCAGTTACTTTGGACTACTCATGTCCCAAATGATCAAACATCCTTACAAAGTGTGACCCATATTTTCAGCTCTTTCTCAACAATTTGACTAAAACTTGCTTTTATTTCACATATATTTCACTCTTCTGTGATTTCTCAATGATAAAAGCTTGTACAAGGACTGTTTAAAAGGAGGACCAACACAATATACAAGGACCATTACAAAATTTAAACCACATGATACATATGAATTTCTTTTATCATTAGAACTGAATTGCTTTTAGCAGGATTTAAAAATGAACACTTTATGCTGTTGAAACAAATTATCACAGGATAGTTTAAACAGCACAAGGTGGCGACCGCCCAAAAGTAAAGTTAACCCTTTAAGTGCTGAGTAGATTTCAGCCCGTCTTAAAACTGTGACCACCTTGTGCTGTTAAAACTATCCTGTGATTTACATTCCACAATTTGTTGACATTTTATCAAATTTAAATTTTATCAAATTTAAACTTCATGCCTTGCTGGAATTTACATTTAACCTTAAAAGACATATTTTTTATAAATTAATTTAAATTTCATGCATATGTATCATTTAACAGTAACAAATTCTGATTTGACTTTTTATGAGTTGATGTGTCAAACTTTATTGTATATCTCTGACATTTATTACTGCAAGTTCATACTGACATAACATGGAATGTTAGAACCCTATTCATGAGGTTTTAATCCACAAAAATATGTCTAAAATCATTTTTCAGATCTGACATACACTTTAATATTTGATAAAAATCAAAGTCTAGACCACCACTGAGTTGAGAGCCCGGGTCCCATTTCACAAAACTTTAATAAATTTCAATGTCATAAACAATGTCACTTGGCCAAATCCGGTTTACAAATGCCCAAAAATGTTATGAATTGCACTTTCCAAAGAAAATACTTGTTTTTCTTTGGAAAGTGCACATTTCACAATTTTGGACATTTGTAAGCCAATCTATCAGCCCAGTGATATGATTTACAACACCGGACGTGTTATGATGGTTTGTGAAACAGCCCCCTGTATGTCTCATGTGCTGGGACATGTCAGTGGTGAATTAACCCTTACCATGTGGCATAGTTGGAGTGGAGTGTCTCAGAATTTTTAGGGTTTCACCTATACCAATTATTGCATCACTTAACACCACCACTTGTCTGTTCATGTGGCTCACTGAAATATCTGGGTCAGGCTAGTAGCCTGACCCAGATATTTCCGTGAGTCGCACGGTAAGGGTTAAACAGTCAAAGCATGCAGTCTGGACTGGGACGTCACCTGTCCACAGTGAGTCAGCCGTGGAGTGAATCATTATGAAAGTGAGCAGGAGAGGTGGGAAATCAGGCAGGACAGCAGCCCCATCGACAATCGAGTGGCGTTATGTAAACACCTGAACAGGTATTGCAACTGACGGGGGAATAGGTGTGAAGAGCTGCTCTTACAGCGAGACGAGTCGCGCCAGTGTGACAACACCGTGCACAACATGAACCAGACAATGACACACATTTCGGAAAGCTCATCAAGGGATCAGGATAATCCTGGATACAATATGGAGGAAATTCCTCGGCGTCATGGGATCGGCATGAACCAAGAATTAAAATGTCAATACGCCTGATCAATTTGATCTTGAACTTTGTATCAAATCTGTTTTCAAGGTCAGGGGTTCATACATAAGCAATAAGCCTTAGACTTGCTAACTTTCAACTTAGCGCTCTCATTACAAGAGCGCTAAGATGAAAGTTAAGAGATCTTAGTTTGATGAGATATTTCTGAAATGAGACCTTACTATATGTAGGTGTTGGTATAAACTCACCAAAGTAAGTGTTCCACAATCATGAAAATATATTGACTAAGATTCATGTTGCTTACAATAGCTTTGTGAATCAGGACCCTGATGTAATATACATGGTTAGGGATCAATTTCCCAGCCACAAAGTCCATCGCTGTCACAATCGCCCTCTGCTGACAAGCCTGATTAAGTAGCGATGATATTGACGTGATATGAACACTGTAAATATCCTTTGTCTCAGAAATTAACGCCAATGTGATAGCCTGAGGATAAAGGATCTTGTCTTGACTAATAACAAGGTGGTCTCACTTGCAACTTGAAATAATACACATTCCTAAGTCAGAGCCTGGACTTAACCCTTAAAGTCCTGAAATAGTTTTATGATTTCAATCTGTGACCACATTGTGCTGTTGAAAACCTATCTTGTGGTAATTTGTTTGAAAGAGCTCCTACAGGATAGTTTTTCAACAGCCTGTTTCAGTTGAAATTTGAACAGTAAAATGAGCAAATATTGTGCTCGGCACTTTAAAGGTTAATAAGATAAAACAGATTTTCAGCTGCAGTAGATGACATGTTATTTTGGGGGGTTCTAATGAAAGATAAGGCAGCACCTACATTGTAGGCAAGGTTGGGTTAACGGAACCACAACATTTTGGTGGGGGATTCTAAAAGAAGGTTCTTTCTTTAAAGCTTATATGTTAAAACTTATTCACTCTTAGTTTTTCCCCCCACATATTTTCACTATGATAATATGGCACAACAAACAATATTTTAATTACACTATATACATTACACCCAGTGATATTATAGTTATGTCTTGGACCCCACTTGCACAGAAATGATAATACACTTATTGTAAATCCTTGCATTGTGGCAATTTTTGAAATTATGTCCTGTGATTTGTTTCTTATCATAGACTGTCACAGTGCAAAGTGCTTTGGAACCGGTGCCATTTTTGCATTCCAAAAGATATAAGCTAATGCTACATGCCAGCAATCCCGATCAATTTAGCCTAAGATCGCCTTGAGGAATGGTATCTGGATATAAACATTACGTTCATTTTGGGCATATTTCCCAAAAATGAAAATCTGCTAAAATTAGATTTCTTTTTACAATTTTAACTACCTAAATAAGGCACTAATTCACTATAAAAAATAGAACTTAACATCATTCGTCTAATTTTATGTGAAATTCAGTTTGTTACTACTGAAATTTTTTCTAAATTTTTTAAATTTGTTTTATTCTGAAATTATTTTCCATGTAATGTTTTAAATAAAACTAATGTTTTAAATGTTAAACATTGCAAATAAATGCTGTATCCTGAATCTCAGTTCACATGGTTGTCACAAAAACATATAAGTTCTGAAATGTTTGCTTTTTAGTAAGAAAATAAACCTTTTCTACCAATGTTTCAATAATTTTGAATTGTGTATGGTACATGTATC
>JAULCD010155255.1:0-11025 GCA_032361085.1 Calliostoma canaliculatum
CTTATTTATAGTTCTCATGTAAACCTCAATATGCTATGTATATAGCCTTGAGTGGAATAAAGTTCTGTTCTGTTCTGCCATGAAAGGTATCTCTGGTACTATCAAAAACATTACTAAACCCCGACAGGCTATCTTCTCATTTAAGTAGCACTAAACAGCAGTCAATCTTCTCAAAACATCTCTGTTGTCTGAATTCAATTAAAGGCATTGTCCAAAATAAAGAAAGAGGAGTTGGTCTCTAAACTCTCCAGTCAAGGTGTGACTCTTTTAAAGAGTTTCACAAACAAGGATGGGGATAAAACTCTCACATCAACTATTTATTTAAGGTTTTGTTTGTTCCTCCGCCAAAAATTTAGGCATGGCTTTCAAGCGTGTTAGAGTACGCACACTGTCTCCCACATCGGACCACGAGAGCTTCACATGTGAGGGAGCGCCGAAATAGTCAAACTGTAAAGGCACTCACTTGGCTCCGTCAAATCAACGTCGCTAAAATTGACTACCCGTCTAAAACAGCAACTGCTGCTGCATCTTTGCATCTTTAACTAAACAGTCTTTTTGTGCTGTCTATCAGACCGAGGATACCTGGCTAACCAGCACCTCACCTCAATTGTACCTTCCACCAGCAGAACCAAAGTCAGTAAAGCAAAGTATGGCCAGTGACACCGCCACACAGACGCTATCTAAAGGCCTAATGGACAACAAGTTCGAGAGCTTGGAAATAAAGGATGATGGTGATTATCCTCGATCAACATGCTCTCGACCTCACTCACAATGGGTCCCTTTCAAAGGAAGAAATCCCACAGGATCTCTCACCTCCCCAACTATAGTGTGTTAAAAAAGGTCTCATACACCTTTTTGCTTTATCATCATGGCGTTATTCTAATAGAAAGTTCATAGTTTTCAGGCAAAGTTTATGAAATTGGTCTATTAGCTCAGAATATAATCCTACTGATTTTCGTCTCCAAAGAACGCATTTAAAAACATCTGATAACATTCAGATAAGGCAGTGTACTAAGTACACTGCCTTTCCACCCCTCTGTGGGGTAGTAAGGATAAAGATAAAAAGTTGGATGGTTTTATATTGCTTTATGATTTTTTATTATATTATGAGGGATTTTATAATTGAATAGATTTAGTCTTGGCTGACCCGTCATTGTTACAAGACTTCAGTTGGTCATTACATGGTAAGATGTGCGGTAGTGACCACTTTCCAGTGGTGTTCGAGTCATTAGAAGCTTCCTCTGAGGAACATAATCCTTGGGAAAATTCGGAGAGGCAGACTGGGCAATCTTGCCAACCTCTTTGGAATTAAATTAACATACATTCTCTGATGAAGTTAATGATATTCACTTCCAGTTGCTAAAATACCTATCTGAAGTCTCACTTCAATCGTTACTTTATTGTTTCGACAAAATGTGGGAAACTTCCCCCATGGGTAACTTTCCACTATCGTGGCACAATACAATCTCATTAAAACCACTCCTACAGAGCCGTCGCGCATTATCCACTCTGCATGTAGGATCTGAGAGTCACTCATAGAAGGTCGTGTTCAGTTGACCTCTGAAGCGACCAACAGCGAGCCGCTTGCACGGTCCTAAAAGCGCAGCATTTATAATTTTTGGTTAAATAATGCACCTCGAATGAGCATTCCGATTGACACCAACACACGATGCAGAGTAGAGAAAGTGCAACAGAGCAGTGGAACTGGTTTTAATGAGATTGTGCTGAAGAAGCTTTACTCTGATCGGTTAAAAATTGTTTCCAGTAATTCTTTTTATTGGCTGATAAATCTCAGTGAAAAGTCAACTGGACACGACATTCTATTGGTGACTCTCAGATCCTACATGTAGAGTGGAGAATTAGCAACGGCGCTGTAGGACTGGTTTCAATGAGATTGTTTCTGTCCCAAATCTTCGGAAAGATAAAAATGATACTTCTAATTATTGCCTAATAGGTTTAATAAGTTATATCTGTGAACTCATGGAGCGAATGATAAATGATTGACTCATATACCAATCAATTGATAATTGACATTCAATATGGATGTAGTACTGTTAATCATCTTGTGCGCTTGGAATATTTCATCAAAGATGCATTAATAAACAAACAACATTATGTGTCTTAATTTTTTTTAAATTCAGACAAAGCATAAGACAGCACGTCAAAGCATGACATCTTGAAATATTAATTTGATTTTGGGCTTACAAGGTCTAACTTTTTATATGATCCCGCAAAGAAGTATATTATTTGTAAAGCTATTCAGTATTACAATTAACAGTCTCCAAGGGTGGTAAATTACAAAATCATGATGGCTTACACTGCGTTGAAGATTTCTGTGGCTCTTGTAGAGGCCAAAATATGTCAAAAATAGAAAGGCAATTGCAGCATTGCCTAAACAAAAGGCAAAAGAGTGGTGTTTGCGAAATAACTTTAACATTTTACTATGTTAAACACACCGCATGCACTTTTGAAACAAACATTAATTACGTAACGATCAAGAATGTTTTTCTCGATAGAACACCAGTCAAAGTTGTCCCCAAAGGCCAAATTTCTCAAACTGTCTTTCATGCCTCGCATAAGGTCCCCCTTTCTTTATTTTTCAGATACTAGAAAGTCATGTAGGACAAATTGCATTTAATAAAGAGCATGTTAATAATAACTGATCTTACCAAGAGCAACAGAACTGCAAAGTGCCAAAGAAACACACACACGCCAGAACACTGATGCCATGTCTCACATAGTGTCAGAACGATATATCTAGAACAAATCAGTCACGCTACCAGCACAGCCACTACTTGGCTTGAACTATTCAGGCTAATGACACTTACATGCTTATATCACCAAGGGAGGTTGTGCCTATCAGATGGTTACGAAGTAAACGCATATACATGTACAACTATACAAAAAGAACAAAGTATTGCAACACCCAAATATGTAAGCTGTCAAGTCAACAGGTTGTCACATTATATATGGGCACTACACCAGAAATGAAACATTCTCACATAGGAACAGATCAGGCTTGTCATTAGGTCACTGAGGAGGAGAGTTGAACAGGTAATTCCAGCTGGAGGAGGTTACACCAAATACTGACTTTCCGGTGATGATATAAAGGGAAATTCAGATAGACCTGTTATATCCATACATTTTCAAACTGGAATTTTCAATTTTGTTTTTTTTCTTCATGACAACTCAACATCAACACATTATGATCTTTACTTTTAATTTCATTCCAATGTTTTCTTATTGTTAAATATTTGCTCTACAAAAAACACCGAGACATCACTGGTCTACACACGTAATATAGCGCTCAAATTAAATTAAACACCAGCAGTATAATCCAATAGGGTTGTTGCGATACTTTTTTCTCGGTGTATATAATAATAATAACACGATGTCACTGACAGGTTGTTTTCTAAAAATACGTTGGATTACGTTTGCTCCCACCTAATACTGATTAATGAGAATGCAAAATCAATATGTTATTTCTTGAAGGGTGTCGTGTTTCTTCAGCGTAGCAACAAGTGTATACAAATGATCAGCAAATATATTACAGCCATAACTGATATATACAAGACGTTAGGAAGGGAAACAACATTAATGATAAGTGTTGTAGAAAGTGGCGTGTTATCACATTTTTTTAAAAATTTGGAGTTGTGTTGGAGTGGTGAAACACATTATGTTGGTGCTACAAACGAATGTTTAACAATAACTTCGAAGTAGTGTTACACAGGCGCAGAAACCTTGCAACTGTTCAGTTGCGTTTGTTTTACCAAAACCTTTTCTTTGTTTAAAAAAAACACCTCATTAGTAATCACATTTAATACACAGAGAGAGACAGAAAGAGAGAGGGAGAAAAACAGAACGAGTGAGAGAATGGGAGAGAGAAAGAGAGAAAAACAGAAAATAGAGAGAATAGAGAGAAAGGGAAGGAGAAAGAAATAGAGGGAAGGAGGGAGATAAAGAGAAAGAAAGAGTGATAGAAAAAGAAAGAGAGATAGAAATAGAGAGAACAAGATAGAGAGAAAGAGCCAGAGAGCAAGAAAAAGACACAAAGAGAGAGGGAGAGCGAGAGAAAGAGACAGACAGACTAAAATGCTTGCAACGTGATTTAATTGATTTGATTATTTATTCGAATAATTAGATAATACTATCTGTGCAATTAAAAACCTGTAACTAACTGTAGAAAAATGGGAAATTTTTAGAAGATATTTGTATTACTTTTAAAATGTTTTAAATGAAGTATCAATATATTTAATATGTGATCATGAAAACTACTTTTCACTCCTGGGTATAATAAATATGTTTAATCTGGGCCCCGTTTTTTTAAGCGATCGTCAGTTAATCGTAAATGCTAAAGTATAACATTGGCTTAGGGCTATCAGAGCACGTCGCTTTGGAACCGGTGTATAAAATCACTCACGATCAACCTAGCATAAGATCGCTTTGAGGAACAAGGCCCTGTTTGGTAGTTAATTTTGTATCATTCTCCCCAAAAACACATTGTAAATGTTAAAGCGAAGAGTACTGGACTATCTTTGTTTGTACATGTACTATTCCAAGGGAACATTTGTCAATTTAGTACACCTCTGGTACTGCCGGTGAAGCCGGACAGTGGTAGGACGTTGTTGACGTTGACGTGACCGCTGTCAAAGTATGTCACATACATGCTCGATGGGGTACAGGTCCGGACTCAGTGCTGCCATGGTAATGTGGTGATATGCTGCGGTTGGAAGTCATCTATAACAATCCTGGCCCTGTAAGTTATTGCAGTGTCATTCTGGAAGATAAAACGACGGTCATGCCGATGTGCAAACAGCACAACATGACCTGCCAAAATGTTGTCCCGAAAGTACTGGTCTCTGGAAATACATGTAAGTCCGTTCTTCCAGTTGCCGTGATGCCTCCCCAGACTATTACAGATCCAGCCCTAAATTGATCATATGTCAAATGAATTTGACATCATGGAAACGATCGTTTCGTCGACGCCACACCCTTCTACGCCTGTTCAGGAAGTCCACAGTGAACCCCGATTCATTTGAAAACATTACTTTGTTCCAACGGCGATTATCCCTGTGTCGACAATTCAGACACCAAAGGCGTAATGTCCTCATGTGATCATATCTCAAACATGGGATAAGGCGAGGACGTCGGACCTGTAAATGAGCTTGTGCAATCGATTTATCTGCATTCTCTTATCTGATTAGCCATTATGACACGATTTCTCAAGGCTAAAGTACGGATAAATTTATCCTGTGCAATTGTTGTCACCCGTGGTCGACCTGTGCGTTGTCTATCGTTACCAGTATCGTATGTGTAGTACGATATCTGGACCATAATCTGCTTATGCCAAACTGTGAAACGTTCACACAACGTGCCAAAACGGTATGTGTTGTACAATCCTGTAGGATGCCAAGGGCACGTAACCTTTCATTTTATGTAAGTCAGTGCATGTCACCCGTAGGTAACTGATTTCCAAAACAATTTAACTCATGTTTTCACATTCAAATTTCCATCCACAGTGGGTGTAACTTTTAACTTAAAGTAGTACAAATCTGTATTTAACCCCCATGAACATCAATAGCACTGGAAATGTGTCCCCTGCAAGGATCTATATTTATTGTGGCAGTAATCATTTGCATTTTCTACGAGTACGGTCGCAATATAAAAGAGACACTACTTTTTGGGAACAGTATAATTTACTGCAGGTAGTGATTGATTGGTTCACTCCTTGTGAACGACAGAATCCGGAACAGCAATTTAATCTTAATCCACCTTGACACCTGCATGGATTTTGTGCCCGTACTGGTACGCAGTTTTGCCGGCCAATAAGTAAACTCGTCGTAAACTGTTGTGAAGAGTGCGTAACTGTGCGGGGCTGCTTGACAGTGTGCTAAAGAAATGAAATGTTCAAAACGTTACAAATCGGGGGTACGCATTCATTTTGTACCACTTGCGTGAACAATTCGTGAACATTGCTTAACCTATCAGCAAACACTCGGGCCTCTGTAGTGTAGTGGTTAGAGTGTCTGCTTAGCAAACATAGTGTGCGGTAGGTTCGAGGTTCGATCTCTGACAACGTCAGGCCAAAATACGTTATAAAAGATGCACTCTTGCGATGAGTTGTTGAAAGGACTGGTTGGCTCAGAGTCAATATACTGTGCCTGAGCGGCACGTTAAAAATTGGTCAAATACCCGATATGGTACAAGCAGACACACAAAACTAGCATATAAACAATCCGGGAGCTTGACATTACTCTCGGCACTGGCGAACTGGTCCATAGGGCTGTGATGATAGGGTGCAATCACATCTGGTTCGTCCGTACCAGCCGAGACACGCAGGTTTCACAGAGATACACTGGGTGTTCCCCTGCTGTAAAATTTGACCAACGCGATATAATTGAAAAGTTTTTAAAAACGGCGTTAAATTCAAACTCACCCACTGCGTACGTATCTTTAGCGTGTCACATTTCATCCCTGAACGCATTGACAGAGCAAAACATATTGTCTTTTCAGTGAAACATTTGCTTGCAGCTTCTTATATACTTGGATAGTTTAAGAAGTATTGCTTATATTTAATTGACATAAGGCATGATAATTCACTGCAGAAGGAGGAATATCAAGAATTCTTATATTTCTGGAAAAAAACATTTATTGTGTTTGATGCTTGCTTTGCTTGATGTTTTTGAGGTTTGCAAAGTCTACCAGTGTTTTTAAATAGGACATCAAAATAATCATACTCTTTAACAACCTCTAAACCAGAATAAGTTAACAACATATTGACTTTTGTTTTACTGTCATCAACTTTGAGTTTCAATCAGTGACAGTAATTTTCAAAACTTGCCAATCACGTATTGACCCGCTTTGTTTACGAACTGATTAAGGCATGGACGGCATTCCAAAAATGCTCAATAGGGTTGAGGTCAGGACTCATAGCTGGCTAGTCATACCTTTCCACAGCATTGTGGTTGACAAAGGTTTTACTGGGATGGAACGGTGGGGTCTGACGTTAGCATCCATTGACACTGGTTTAGAGCAATAGTGTTATTGTCAAAATATGGAATGGCACTTTCGCTTTCTAATTGTGAACACATTTTGAACGAGACAGCTATTTTTAAGATTGTATGTCCAAACATACTTTGTTTGTTGGAGGTGACAATCGTTATTACCATGGGTATATAATGTTGAAAGCGAGAGAGAGAGAAAGAGAGAGAGAGAGAGACAGACAGACAGACAGACAGAGACAGAGAGACAGAGACAGAGAGAGAGATATTTATGATATCAGTTCTTTTTGTTTGACAGTCCATGGAAATTATAGTTACATAAAGGTAAAATGATTGAGTGCATCTTTTGCATCATATGTGCACTTAGCAGTACACTATGAACTTATTTTGGTTGTTAAAAAAAACGTTTCGAAAAGACAATGGCACATAATGTTATTAGTCACTTGTGTGGATAATAGCGCTAGACTGAGACAATAGAAATAGTGAGTTCGAATTTCGAAAGCTATTTAAAGGATAGATATTAAATTTTTAATGATGATTGAAAATGCTTTTTGCAACACTTTTTGTATGTAGTGTCTCTACTAATTATTCCTAGTTTAGCCGCAAAATTGAATTCCAATTTTAACGGCCTTTTTCCAAGTCCCGTAAATCGGAAAGTTACTGTCCGATTGTCAACGCCTTTATATCATTGGGAAGCCCGTCCTATAAAAAGTTAAGCCATTTAGTCAATGACAAACTCAAACGTGAATTTGTTATCACTTTGCGTGTCTGAGTCTTGTGCAATATTCTAACCCACACTCTTATAGTCATGAACCAACCCACAGTACCAAGCACCCTTACGCCTTAGCCATTGAGCCACGGGTACTTGTATATCATTTAGGCAGTGACAGACCCAACTATATGTTATATTTGGTATTACACTATCTTAAAAAGTAAGTACTCCATCACTTTGTGTGGTTGAGTTCATGTGCGGGATTCGAACCCACACATTTAAAGTCAGGCAGCAAATGGCCAGCACTAAGCATTTAATAGCCTTGTTAGCTGTATCAATTTCCCCTATCAGAGGGGTACTGAGTCTGGCCTATCAACTCACTGTTGTCTCAAAGGGCTGGTTTGCGGCAGTACAAATATAAAGTCTGTTAATACATTAACATTGTATGCAAAAATAAACATAATCTTATAAATATATGTGTTGGACTGTTGTAAGCAAACAACTGGCCCCTCACATTTTGTGTCCAAATATATCCAGTTGTGATTGCTATTTTGTGAACAGCTAATGAGCAATTGCTCATTGTTACGGAATCATTTTAAAGTTAGTTCTGAGCTAAATTGTATCAGTGATTTGGGAGTCCGTTATCACACACCCTGCCTTTCAAATCGTCACCTCTTGTTAATGTGTTAAGTGCTATGTTACGTGGGAATACAACACCCCAGCACTGTGCATCTTCACGCCAACAAGGGTTATGCTCTGTCTATAAGTTTATTTTTAGTTTGTTTGTTGTTTTGGGGGATTTTTGTGGATTATTTTTTTATTGTTTTTTTTCTGGTAAAGTTTAAATCTGATTAAAACAAGTCGTTTTGCTCTTTTGTTTTTCCCTCTTCCCTCCACTTTAGAGGAAAGCGCAATAGAGAAAGGGATTGGTTTGCATAAGATTGGTAACATTTTTAACAAAAATGTGTTAAATGAACAAGAAAGTACCAAAACTTTTAAAAGTAAAATAGTTTTTTTACTTAAAATTAAATTTGAATGGTTGCAATGAACAAGAAAACTAAACCTATATTGTGTATAAGGGCATCCTTCCGTCAATCATAGATGTCATTTGCCATACAGTTTATAACAACATAGGATATGCATGACTGGACCACTAATCCCCTGCCTTCTACCTATCAATATGGACGATTCTACACGGTAGATCATTAAGTCTGATTATCTTTTAGTTTAAATTATAGGAAACGCCAGGATTATAATTAGTGCTGATCTTGTGCTAATTCAACAAGAAACTGAATTTGACTTTTCCTTCCTGGGGACAGTCGATCGTTTAGTCTCTGGAGTTTATTGTCAATGTCACAGAAGACCCGCTTTCTGCTTGGTTTTGATGCGCCGAGGTTGATCTGCACCAAGTTCATCATGTCAGCCTTCTCATTCATTCGGAAGATTTAGATCAGACGATCAGACGTAGATGGTGGGGAGTTGTGGAAGCCATTAAGATTGTTGTTGGTGCCCAAGTCAAAGGTGTCATGGTGATTCCATAGGGAAATACGATAGAGTCGTTGAAGGCCTCAACCCTGGATAGATCAGGTGTGTGCTGCATCACTTCTAGCCAGACCCCTGTTTCGCAAAGACGTCATAACTTTACGACGTCGTAAACCACGTCACTGGGTTTACAGATTTGGTCTACAAATGCCAAACAAATTGTTGTAAAGTGTGCACGTTCCATAACAATTATTGTATTATATACTACCCATTAAAAGTTTAGACTCACTGAAACCATTTACTATATATCATTGGAAAATCGTATTTGTGGAAGCTAACAATAAAAATAACAAAATCATTCATTTAGACCTTCAAATCCATGTTCAGAAGGACGTGTGCATTGATAATTAGTGAACCAAAATGCCGTATAGGCTAGTACCATACAAACATGAAATTGCTCTGGCTCTAACACAAGCATTGCATCGACGTTGTATACCACGAATGAACAATCCAATCTGCCGCTGGGGAATGTTTGCCACTCCTCTAACAATGCATCACGAAGTTGATGAAGGTTAGCAGGGGGAGGAACTCTGGCATAAACACGCTGTCCCAGCAGATTCCAAACATGCTCAATAGGGTTCATATTGGACGATAATGCTGGCCACACCAGATCATGTGTTAATAGTACCTGTAAAAAGTTTAAAATATTTGGCATTATCTGGTTTGGAATGGTGATTATAGTGAGTGGCTACATTTACACTGATGAGTTTCAAATTTTGATTGGTAGTATATATACAGAGGCAATCTTGAAATTAAAATTATAGCATGTCATGTCCTCACTACCAGTCATGATGAGATGCATGTCAAGCAAATGCCCAAATATGGCACGAGGAAAGCATGTACCTCTTGCAACGTAGAAACAATTTTGGAGATCTGTCACTGTCTTGAGTAAAAGTAACAAGTCATCGTTTCCCTGTCAGAATTTTGCAATAAGTCCTCGACAATTCAGTAAGGAAAGAAATGACAAGTTATTTGCATGAACAATGCCGGTATGTCAGTGAGAGAGATTGCAAGGCAACTGAGTCACAATCCTTCAAACATTAGTCAATTGTTACAAAAGCATCATCAGACTAATGACGTCAAGAACCACCATCGTTCTGGTGGACCTCGTCATAACTCAACAGGAGAGGATACAGCTCTTATACCAGCAAGCATATGCCCTGAAACAGGCATAAAAATAAGTTGACAACTGTACAAGTCTTAAACTATGACTCATTACTTCTAAAAGTTCGTCCAAGAATTCATACGTGACTCTATTGGAGTTTTTAACAAGCATCAGTGTTGTATTGCTGACCAGTTAAAGATTATGATGAGTGTCCTTATAAGAAGCACGGGGCTGGTGAAGATCCGCCAAAGTTTCTCTTTCTGCACCTCCTCCAGTGTCACAGACCGCAATTTTTCCTCGCTTATCTTCCCTTGATTTGTCATTGCTATTTGTTGCAGTGCCACAAATGCTTCCTCATTCCTTCCTTTGGAGATCAGCCATCTTGGAGACTCAGGGGTCAACCTAAAAGAATCAAAACCCCAAAGTGGTGTGACTTGTATTGTTCTTTACCATCCCTGGTGGATACCTTAACTGACTGATAAAAACATTGTGTTTCTTGACAGAAGAAAGATGATTCCAAACTAATAAGATAATTTAAATCACTGCTTTTTATTGTCTAGTAAATAATGTATGTTGTTGTTGTTATTGTTATTATTATTGTTATTATTATTATTATTATTATTATTATTATTATTATTATTATTATTATTATTATTATTATTATT
>JAULCD010155366.1:0-23603 GCA_032361085.1 Calliostoma canaliculatum
ACGAATATATGCACATGTAACAACTGATTTTATTTTACATTACGACTTGAATCAACTTCACAAAATTAGTAAACTCATATTTTGGTGAAGAAATCGGCAATCAGGGTTTTCCTCTTTATGTCTACAAATTTCTCTCTTTTGTGCGGCAGTAATTTCACAGCGCTTACGCTTAGATGCAGGACTTCCAATTGTGCTTGACAAATGACAAATGCAGCTGATCACACTTTGACACGGTATGTATTTGTAATAAATGTACGTGTGTATACATGTATAAACAAGATCAACTCAAAGCGTCACCAGTTAACCATTAAAATCACAAACTCAGGTCTTGTTTTAATTGCCACTGAAGTTTACCGATAACGAGTCACGTTATATACAAGTAGTTAACATGTTTCACCCCATACAATTAGTACTGGTATTATATTTTGTTGCGCCGGATACTTATGAAAGTGAAGTTAAATTCAGAAGTTTTATTTACAAAATAATAACATTCGTGTGTCTTATAAGTAATAACTGACACTAAGAGGTAATTTTACTTTTGTCCTCTGGCATTTTATATTTTATTAAAGTTACTTTGTTTGCAGTTTTTTATATCATGGACAAAGTTTACAACTCATTTCATAGTATATAGGTAAATTAAACTACGAGCAAAATGTCAATTTCAAAAAGTCTCTTATTGCTTTAGACAGCCGAGCAAATTTCAACACAACTTTTGAAAAATCTTGACTTACCACATAAACTAATGCATCATAACATATAATCTAAACCGTAATTAAACTGAATCAAACAGGGAAGAACAAGAAAACGATTGATTTTTAATTTTTCTTAAAAATTAATCACACAAAATACATTTAACAAAAAGAAAAAAACCAGACATTTTATTTAAAAAGATTATTTATTTTGTCGACATTTATGATTATTTAGAAACCTTTAATGTACAAATAAATCATTTCCATCGTAATTCAACATACTTTGAATTAAGTTAACGCTAAAATATATTTAAAGCCATTTGAATACATCTAATGCAATTAAAATACATCCGATGCCATCATAATACCGGTTAATCTTGTAAGTTTTAATCGGCAACACCCAGTATTTATTCCTGTCTTAGAAGGATTTACACACACGCATGCACTGCGTTTATGAAAGCCAATCCAATGTGATAATTTTTTAAAACCCCAGATGCATTGTAAGTAGTTTTTGTTAGAAGAAATTAAATAAAGATTGAGCTAATATTAAGATGTCAAATTCAATATAGTATTTACGACACCAAATAAAAATCCCCACCAACCCAGCTTAGCACTGGAAAACATGCATATAAATTATTCAGCGGATTTCCATTGGTTTGAGAAATCTCATCAAACCAATTGGAATCTACTGAATAATTTATATACAATTTTCCAGTGTAGTATGCCACTCAATGAACTCTCGTGAGAATAACTTTTATCTGAGTGCTTTCCGAACAATTCGGCACCGGTTCCAAATCGATTTCTGCACTACAAAAGTCGTAAGCCTAAATCAACTTACATGTATTACGATCAACTTAGCCCAATATTGCTTTAAAAACGAGGCCCTGACCGGGGGGCATGTTCAACGCTCTCTCTACTGTGCTTAAATTCTGCCGCCACTTCTATACAACTATAACTTTATAACTGTAACTTCATATGCCGTTGGAAACGGCCTGAATGCAAATAAAATGGTCTCTTCTGAAAGTGGCATAGGAAGGGGAATTGTTCCCCAAGTGTTTTGACAAAGTCTTCGTGGATTTCCTTAAGTGATAAATTCTTCTTTTGCAAATACTTGAGCACTACACACATTTAATTTTTATCATTTTTGGGTAGTATCTTACTTATATTAGGCTCGATGCTAGGAACTATTGTTTATGCCTGGTGTTTTAGAAATAGTTATAAACAGACACATACTTGACAATTCCCCTATTATTTATATTGCTTTTTTTACTTAAAACATTCTCCACATACAATTCCATATTATTCCTAACTGCCGTTGAGTTCTAAAGTGAGAAAACAAAAACTGTTCTTAAAACACAAACACTTTTTTTAACGTTTTCAAACCTAATTTTCTAATATGAGTTACAAGCCAACGAGATCTCTCAAAAGACAAACACAACCAGCTAATCGGATTCTGATAGTGATTACAGCATGATGTATTCAAGTGCGCTGTCGTTACTGGAAAGTATTTTGCCATGGATGACAGTAACTACCACTTAATTGTAACAGAAGCTCCAAAACGCTCATGAGTTTTGATTAGATTTGACCTCGCACCATGAACAAACTAATACATTACAACTAATCATTGCTGATGGGCAATTCAAATGCATATAAAAACCTACTATTATCGAGATTCTGAACTAGTCTACTTCGTTGACCTTATGTAAGGATACGTTTATCAGCTGTCGAGAAAGAGGAATATACTTGAGGCTGGTTTGTCCACGTATTAGATAAACAGAAAGTTTAAATGTCACAATTCAACGTCGGTCTGGTTATCAAAATGCTCACGACAAACCGGCACCCCGGAAACGTGACCTTAAAATTAATGTGTCTAAAAACGAGAGAAATCAACTAATCTCCCTCTGTCCAAAATCTAAACAAGATGAGGCGAGCAAGACAATGTGTTTCTGTGTCACACAGAAACCAAAAATCGTGGGTTAATAATTTATCCAAGAGCAAAGGGTGACACTTTGTTAGAAAGACGTTTGTAAGACCTACATAATACAGCATTATAAAATTAAATAGATTTAACAAATACTTTGACAGGCATAAGAAACCACATTGTCAAACGTTGAACCCTCTACTTCTACCTATCATTTATTAATCAGCACACGCCTCTACTTCGTTAAAACCTTAACTGCTCATTTAATTAGCTTGTTTATAAATGTTGTCGTTATACCTCCTGGTTTCGCCCTTACAGTCATGCCTATTATCTGCCTCAACTTCTAATCCAATTATTTTGTGCATACATGTTGTTGTTACATCTGTTGGCTTCCTGTACACCCCCTGTATAAACTGCTTAACTCTGGTCATGATTTTTACTCACCTAACGAAGGGGCAATGATTAGCCCAGAAACGTCATGCTTTATAATTAAAGAAGTTGTAATCCATAATATTTTGTGTCATAACATAGTGAACACATATTAATGACGATATGACCGAGTATAAAAGTCTCTTATGCGATTTGTACAGTACACCACTGTAAACTACTTGCCTGTTGTAAAGAACTTGGAACATGGTGACCATGAGAGCCATAGAAATATTCCCACACTCCAGGTTGATGATAAGGAGTAAAATCCACACCATTGTAGACTGGTACGGAGTTAAAAGAGTTGAAAGGTAAAGGTATCATTGTTTTAACCATGGGAACGACTGTTGAATGTGTAGCCTCTGCAGCAGTCTTTTGAATGAAGTTGAAATTACAAATAGTGATTGTTGGAAAAGTAAGTTCCCCGGCTCTCTTAATGTCCATGTTAACATTGATGGGAGAACTGAGGTAATACATGACCTGTGTGACAACATTGAAAGTCGTGAAAGTCAGAGCCAGCAGAACAATCAGCACCCAGACAAGTTTCCTCACCCAGCTGGATGTGGGGTCCAGGATCTGCTGAAGACCCTGCATGTTGACCACATCTGCAAATTCAGTTGACTTTTGGTCGTCTATTTGTAATGATCTCAACTTCATCTTTGAGAATTTGGCCTCTTTTAAGCCTTACTCGTGTTTTAAACAGACACGTTCAGCCGAAGATCTACCAAACCACTCGACAGTACAGTTCTAATGGTTAACTGAGTTGCGAACTTACTGTTTAGCAACAGATCGAATATACCTTCATGAAACCGTTGATGGATTCTGAGCTCTTTGAAAATCAAACAATGCTATTTGTACATAGTCGTGTGCCGCTTATTCGGAACTCAGATATCCAGAAGTCTCGCCTACCGTTGCTTAAAACAATTCATTACATTAATTGCCAATAACCAATTTTGAAGTTTAGGCCACCGAACAAATAGTGACTATAGTACGCGATCTGTTGATACAATGCCCGTAACATTAGCAGTAAGTGTGATAAACTGTTACGGGCGTTAAATTAAATTATGCTGTTATTGTGTTGTAGTATGATAGGCTGTGAAGAGCATTATGATGGACAATATGATAAATCGATTGAGTCTAAATTCTGAGATGAGTTGGAATGAACTGCAACAAACTGTATGGGTTGTGATAGACTGCGATAGGGTGTGATTGGCATTGTTTCAAGTTGGTTGAAGTGGAATGTGATAGAGGTTGTGATAAACTGCAAGGGGTTGTATAGGTGGTTTGATTGCTTGTCGTGAATTGTGATAAGCTGTTATATAGGCTGTGACCGACTCGGAATGGTTGTGGTAGGTTGTGATGGGTTTTGATAGACTGTAGTATGTTTTGATGTGTTTTTGCTGGGTTGTGAAATGCTGTCATGAAATGAGATTAATCGTAATGGGTTTGAAGTGGGCTACAATGGGCTGTGATGTACTATACTTTAATGTAACAGGCTGTGGTGGAGGTGAATTAGCTGTGCTAGGCTGTGGTGGGTTGTGATAAGCTATGAAATACTGTAGTAGATTGTGGTTGGTTGTGATTGGTTACTTGTGATGGGTTGTCATGTTTTGTGATTGATGGTCGTGGGCTTCGATAGGCTGTGTTTTGTAAATGGATGGGCTGGAGTGGGAATTTAATGTATTACAGTGTCTAGTAAAGAAATGGGCTGGAGTGGGCATTGCAATTATTGTTCATTATTTCTTGTTTGACATCCTCGCATTGCAATCCGTAAAAACATAACAATTGTGAGAAAGTCAATGTAGTGACTGAATAGCGGTTGATTAAATAGTTTTTAGTACCTAATGACTTGCCGTTGATAAATAATTGTTTGGCCGATAAATACACAAAACAAATATACGTGATTAAATACGTGATCCACTACAGCGAAAGAAAGTCAATACTGTTTCAAAATCGTGTGCTGAAGTCAATATATATATGCTTGTATTGGTACTTTGAGTTATTACAGGTATGAACACTGTTTTTTGTCACATTCACACATTAGTTCCTGAACATATGCTTACGTCTTCATGAGGTAAGTTATAAATTTGTAAAAGCATACATGTGTACGTGGACTAAAACTATAGGAAATCCAGAGTAATTAAGACGGAATAGTAGGTCATTAGGCAAAAAGAAAATATTGTGGTTCCGATTACATTTAGGGTAGGTCGGTCAGGACTGTTATTTTGTTATCGAAATATTTTTTTTCTGATATCAAATTTTAACCCTTAAAATGCTGAGTGGATTTCAGCTAGTCTTAAAACTGTGACCACCTTGGTCTGTTGAAAACATATCCTGTGAAAACTTGTTTAAAAGAGCTCCTGTAGGTTATCAACAGCCTGTATCAGATGGAATTTGAAAACCAAAATGAGTAAATGTTGTGCTCAGGTTTTCAGATGCAGTTCAAGATACAATGTTTGGGTGGGTTTTTTTTAAATATAAAAGTTAGGATCGGCACCTGTATTGTAGGCAAGGTCGGGTAATCGGAACCACAACACTTTTTTTTGTTTGGCCTGATTGTTGTTGAATACACAGGGGACGAACACTGACGGGCAATTAAGACTGACAGGTGATAAACAAAAGCACGAACTGGTAAACACAGTGTTATTGATCAAGTTTTAAACACTTGGCCTATGTCTTCAAGGGACTTGGAATTTAACAGAAAAACCTTGTTCATGACAAGCTAATGTTTTTCAAACTTGATTAAATTAAAGAGCCCAAGTCACAGTCCCACTTTACGATATAACTATGTGTTCCCAAATAGGTGAGTTCTAGGACCCGTTCCACAACACTTTAGTAAGCTAACATCGAGATAGATTGTTATGGAAGGTCTAAGGTGAAAATTAACACGCTTTAGCCTTACGATAAAATTGTGGAACGGAACCACGTCATTTTTTGTCACTTCTGTATGATGTTTTTTATCTTGTGATTAGGGGTTTAAAGATTCCCCAATTTCATTGCTAGATGGGATTTGGTAAATGTAGCTTTTGGGGTTAGGGGTAACGTTTGGTGTGCTTCTACAAGAATGGTTCTATTGATCATTTTACTGCTGTATGCGATATCTAAACTAGCTTTACGCACTAGAAAAATGTATAGAAATCATTCAGCGGATTTCCAAACCAATTTCATAAAACCAATAAAAATCAGCTGAATAATTTCTATACATTTGTTCAGTGTCGGTAGATCTAGTGACTGGTGGAGTCTTTGTCTTCGTAGTGCATTGTGACCATGGTAGTCACTGGGGCATGATGGACTCTTGTCGAGTTCTGAAGGGTCTCGTCGATAGTTGTGGATATACAGTGAGCAGGGTAACTAGTGATAACAGTTAAGGTGCCCTTGTGATGATTTATCTCAGTGTTAAATAACAAATAGAATAAACACGTCGGATGAGCGTGGTAATGATAATTATGTTATATATAGTTAGAGTTGTATACATAGTATCAAAAGACACAAAACCTCCATCAATAGAGATCAAGGACTAGCAATCAGCTCGGCTTACGATGAGTTAATTAACCAATCAACGTAATCAACTATACCCACTAGCATGTACTCAACAGGCTTCAAAAATTAATCCTCATTGTTAGCTATGTGTCAACTTTTACTCAATCATCTTTATGTATTAATTGTTAATTGCTTTACATTGTAATTGTTGTTAATTCATTGTTGTACGTCACATGAATACATGTCTTACTGTGCCCTCCACTATAGTGCTTGAAAACGATACAAGAATCTGTATAGAAACGTCGCCCAAAGTAAATAAAAGAAGTTGTCATCCATAAATCTTCACGTTGTTTTGTACATCCAACTTCTAAAATGCCACTGAAAGGAACCCTGGGTGTAAACATAGTACAGGACACTACATTGAGAGGGCAGGGGATACAACTTTTTTGGTTTATTCAGTTGTTTATTCTTATATTCTGTCAGTATGCTTGCAGTATTAGTTAACAGTATTAACTGTAAAATACTGTTAAGTATTTATACCTATTGCTTCTATACGTATGTTTGCGAGCAAATATTCTTCAATTCATTATTACACATGATGTAAAGTCTACTCATATAAAATCTTAACGCTTACTTTAAAAACCTGTCTTGTGGTAATTTGTTTAAAACAGCTCATATAGAATCTTTTTTAAACAAATCATGCCAGTTTAAAAAGTAACTTTTTAATTTTTTTAACAATACTCAATTCTTTAAAGGACGTTTAAAAATGGCAAGGATTAATTCAGGACTTCGTGGATGTCAACCTCTTTGTACATGTGATTTCAGGTCATATGCTTGCTTCTTCGTCAGAGCCCTGTTCCTCAAAGCGATCTGAGGCTAAGTTGATCGTAAGTAATTTTTGAAACAATGTCCTGAGGTTTCTTATCATCGGCTTACGACTGTTGTAGTGTAGAGATCGATTTGGCACCGGTGCCAAGCGATCTCTGCGCTACAACAGTCGTAAGCCAATATTATATTTTAGCACTTACGATCAACTTAGCCAAAGATCGCTTTGAGGAACGGGGCCCAGGTGAAGGAGTCGGCATACGTCAAAAACGTCGAGATCATACCAACATTAAATATAACGACCATACAAGTCCTAAAATACGACAACACATGATTTAGCAGAACCAGTATTACTTGCCTGTTTGACAGTGCCGGAAATATTGTGACAAAAATGAACGTAACCACTTTCATAGACCCCATGTTTTCGATACTTAGAAAAATCCATGCCTTCAAAGTTTGGTGTATTGTTAACAGAGTTAAAACTCCATGGCTTCATTGTATTCACAACTTGAACGGCTTTCAAATTCACAGCAATTGATCTTCGAATAAAGTTAAAGTTGCAAACGGTGACCGTTGGATAAGGAAGTTCCTTGGCTCTCGGAAAATTCATGTTTACATTGACAGGGACTGACAAGAAAAACGTGATCTGTTGGACAATGTTGTACATCGTGAATGCCATAGCCAGCAGAACAATCAACACCCAAAATAGTTTTCTCAGCCAGCTGGATTTGGGGTCCATAATCTGCCGAAGACCCTGCATGTTCACGACATCTGAAAATTTGGGATAGTTTTCCTCCTCGATGTTTGATGATCTTAATTTCATGTTTGATGCGTCCGTTTTTATTTTTGATAACCTCTTCAACACACAAGATCGGCCTTTCAAACAGTTTTTATGAATCCAGTAGTCAGTAAGACAGTTCCCCGTTTAGTGACTGTCACTATTCACAACCAGTGACAATCTCAGTGTTCAAACAATTGTTCAAACTCGCTTACTACTTAATTTTCATGTTGTTTATGACACCACTTAGTGAGTTTTGAGGCCCGTTCCACAAAGCTTACGTAAGCTAAAACTGTTCTTAGTCAATATTTCTTCATGACAGTTAAACACTTGCATTGAACCATACACCTAAAAAGTTGGGAAAAGAGCAAGATCTCAAGTAATGCTAAGGTGTTTTCACATTATTATTAGCGCTCTCGTTACACATGTACATGGAGGTTGTATACTTACATGTGCAAGGAAACCAATTTTATTCCGCATAATTTAACGGAACCGTAAACAAATTGCGGACATGGCGTTAATGGACAACTGTTTATGTTAGTAAATAAACTAGTTAGAGTGGCAAATGACAATGTTTGCTGATCGTTTAATGCTAAGTGTTTTATAAACACATTATCACATGCCAGTCATGCAGTTTAGTTCCGTTTGGTTTACAGTGTATATGCACAGGGCCGGTTTACCGAAATCGTTGTAAACAGTGCACTATGCAAAGAAATAATGTATTTTTTGTAAACTGTATAGATTGCAAAAATGCCATAATCGTTCTTAACGTGCAATTTCCCCAAAATAAAACAACATGTTTATTTGGAGAGTACACATCTCACAACACTTTGTGCACTTGTAAACCAAACTAATAAAATACTTTGGATAAGTGTACTTTACAAGGATGTTTATTTTTGAAAATTAAGCATATTTGTCAGATAATGGGTAATATTGTTTGAGTTTGTGAAGTCTCTTTGTGGTTTGGTATCTAACTAAGATTAGTTTTAGCTTACGATGACTTTGCAAGCAGCCCCTTGATATTTGATATTGGGCATTCTGAAGCAAGTTAGAACATTGACATTAAAGGTTTCTCGTAGAGAGCACTCCGATCTAGAAAGAGTATAATGCAGCAGTGTAATATATTCCTTGCAACACAAGCAGCACCACACAAAACACCAAATATTTGTCATTAATATATACTTTACAACTGTATACTTAATATATAATAAAATTGACAAACCAGAAATACACCCTGATCTCGATATTTCTAAATAGAGTAAACTAAACGTTATTGTATTTAAAAATTGGAACATCCTCAAGACACGATTATAAACACATGAGTGTATATTTTATATTTTACAAATAACCCTTTATTGTCGAACAAAGGAATCTAGCATCATTACAAGCAAAGCATGTTTTATTAACGCATAAAAAACCCCCACAAAAGTCCTAGAGAAATATGTCTCATAAAGCATTTAAAAAAATGATGTTAAAATAAGTCTTATCTAATTATGTGGATCTGCACTATGAGGTCTATAGTTCTGATGATACAGAAAACAGGTGTACACTTATTAAGATTAATACATGTAACAATATAGTGTAAAAAGCACGTACAAAGTTACCATTGTATATATTCTCTTTCACCAAAGCGATACAATATTGCTTAAGCGTGCTAAACATGCATTCTTGTATTTTGTCTAAATATACCATGGTAAAATGAAATGACAACAATGGTGTAATAAATTGGGTCACTGATGTTTGAAATTATGGTGTAACACAGGGTACCGTGTTATGAAAGCGTCTAAGCGCTTCGACCTACTAAACTACGTCCTAAACCGCGTCATATCTTTGTACCCGTTTTACGAAGTCGTCTTAGTTAGGACCACGTCCTAAAATTGCCCAAAACTTAGGACGTCGATTGAGCTATCCTGTCTTGCTTAGGACGTCATAAATCACATCAAAGATGGCTACCACAGCATAGATAATCAATCTACATTAACCTAAGACATCTTCACAGAGAAAGGGTTTTCTGTGACCGATGGTTTTCAAAATCTTGTTTGATCGTCCGGTAATTAAGCTGAATAATTTTTTAATTTATTTTTATTTTGAAGAAACAAATATGCTAAGACAAAACCAAACAAGATAAACTATAGTATTTAATAATATTTGTATTAATTAAACACAATAATTTCAGTAACATCTTGGTTTATATTTTGTTGGTATTTATCCATGTTTTTTAAAAAGAAGAAGAAAGTTACTCCAATTTGGAATGGGTAAGTTAATTAGCAAATTAAATTAGTGTCTAGTTACGGTCAAGTAACTCGCTGATTATTGCCGAGTCAGGTCACATTTTGACTCCCACATTTTTAGAGACCGACTGGCTCAACAATCCTTAATTTAAACAAAAAAACTTCGAATTAAGGTCACATAAAATAAAAACAACACCCAAATACCAACCATAATAATGTTTAATAGTTATTGCTATCTAGACAGGTTAGGCAGTGCAGAAAACGATACAATTGTAGAACAATGTTGTCAGCACAATGATAAGGTACAGAAGTTTATGGCGACTTAGCTAATTTGTAATATTTTGTATACAGTCACAAACATTTGGATACACATGCAAGGTTGTCGACACCTCTTAGTTTGCTGACAAAAATTATCAGAGTTTTGTTTCCGCGAGAAAGTTGAACTGATAGCGACACCATATTTGTTTACGTTCACCACGATAACCAAGAAGAAAGGCGCAAAACAGTATACGCACGAAACAGGGAATCGAACCTCGTTAAGTAAGTATATTTTACTTATTATACAATTACTTAGTTTGCCATCCTTAAAATACTAGGTGCTGTTTTTATTTTTGGGTTACGTTGCCATGCAACGTTGCAAGTCGTATTGGTTTAGGACGTCCTAAGAGCGCTCGAGTTAGGAGGTGGTTTAGGACGCGGTTACGACGCTTTCGTATAACGGTTCTAAAGTCCGTCTTAAGGACGTCCTTAACGAGGTCATATCTTTTAGAAGGTCGTAAAGTTAGGAGGCTTTCATAAAACGGGGGCCAGGTTTGGTTACGTATGATCAAAATTGCAAAACAATCAACACCCAAAATAGTTTTATCAGCCAACTGGATTTGGGTCCTATAATCTGCCAAAGACCCTGCATGTTTACCACATCTGCAAATTTGGGATAATTAACTTCCTCGAGTTTTGATGATCTCAACTTCATCTTGGATACTTCATTTTCGTATTTCTCACTTCTATCCTTGTTATCGTCTCGCTTGTGGTATTCCACAGGAGAGCGTAGTCGTAGATCCCTTATGAACAGCTTTTAGGCATCTCATAATCAATGATGCACTAAATGCAACCCGTGACAAACAGTGACAACCAGTTTGAAGTCAAGGCCCCATTTCTCAAAGCAATCTTACGTTAAGTTGATCAAAAGTGCCAAAATATAATATTGGCTTACGACTGTCGTAGCGTAGAGATTGCTTTAGAACCAGTGCCGTGCAATTCGACTTACACCACCACAGTCGTAAGCATATGATAAGAAACAACTCCACAAGGCATTGTTTCAAAAATTCCTCACGATAATTTCAACACTACGATTGCTTTGAGTAACGGACCCTAAAACAATAAATCTCAAGTTTCACATGGAGGTCGTAAAGTATATTTCACTTAAATGTGCAAGGAGACCCTTTCAATTTCTCAAATATTATTGGAACCTTAAATAAACTGCATCAATTGCGTTAACGCACAACTGTATACTTTAGTAAACAAACTGGTTAGATGGACAAAGGGCAGTGTTTGTTGATGATTTAGTGGTAAGTGTTTTATAAATACATTATCATATACATGTCATGCAGTTTAGTGCCGTTTGGTTTGCAGTATACATACACAAGACCGGTTTACCGAAACAGTGCACTATCTAACTAAATACTAAAGTTGTTGTAAACTGAGTACTAACTTCTTTTTTTTTAAAAAGACGAAAAAAAGCCACAGCCGTTCTTAAGTATCCAAAGAAAACACAATATTGTTGTGGGGACAGTTCCCAGCTCACAAAGTTTTTTGCAGTTGTAAACCAAGCCAATAAATATTTTGGGTAAATGTACTTTACAAGGAGTTTTGTATTTGAAAACCAAGTGTGTTGGTCAAATGGTGATTATTTTTAACGACCTTGTGAATTCTCTTTGTTTTTTGGGATCTGATGTTTGTTATTGTGCAGTTAAGAGCAGGTTAAACAATGGCAATGTGATAGAGAGCACTTTGATGCAGATAGAGTGTAATGTAGCACTGCGATATATTCCTTGTAGCACAAGGAGAACCACACAAAACATCTACAGACGATTCTCCAGTGATAGATACTTCATAGTTTCAGTGAAATATACTTCATAGTTTCAGTGAAATATACTTCGTAAGTAGTAAAATGAACAAGCTAAGAAGTAATATTTACGAAAATGTTAAAGTATGTGTCAGAAATGAATATAAACTTTTGATATCAGAAAGTTTCGCAAGTGACATAGGTGTTTGACAAGTTTGCAGCTTATGTCCCTTTTTGTTTAATTTCTTAATAAATAAACTAACTATTTCATATCAACTACAACATAATATAATACGATGGTTAAATCTACTTTTTGCTCATCACTGATGGTTATAATATTGCAAAGCGGTGCAAAAAAGTACAACTCTAAAACTCTACATTTTGCAGATGATATCGTATTGTTTTCCAGTACTATAAAAATGTCACAGAAACAAGCTGGAACATACTTTGATCTCCAGAAAAATATCCGTAAGTAGAGCAGAAAACCCTCAAAGTTATTGTACTTAAAAAGGGTGGAAGATCTTTGTACAGAATGTTTTTCTCACGCAGTTTACAATAAAAAACCTGAGATTATTATTTTTCACAATCCGATGCTCTTTTTATCTTTCAATTGAAACCGGTTTATACATGTCAATTGACTAAGAAAAAAACAGAATATGCCAATGCTGTAATAAAATAAAATTGAAGATAAATACCATTTGTTTTCCTTCCCATATACGATGTGTTTAACCATTTACTTTACACCAAATTTGATTCATTAACCAAGAAAGTATATGAAGAAAATGTATGGATGATAACGTCTTTATTAAATAAGGTGAGATGTGTTGGAAAAATGTTACCATATGTTCTGAAACTTCACACTTCATTAAAAAAATCACTCATAAACCTTACCGATGTATTTGTCTGGACTAAAGTTTTATTGACAAGACTGACAATGTTGATCTTTCTGTCGCTTATTTGACTTATTCTTTCAAAATTATGCCTTTTACAGAATTGAGTTTAGATTTTGGTACTTGTTTAATTTTGTCGGCTCTTTGAGTTATAAATCTAAAATTTGATGTGCAAATTTATGAAAGATTTGTTGTATTTATAAAACGTTATTATCAGACCAATTCAAATGAAATACAGTGCAACTAAAGCCATGTTACATTTGAATGACCAAAAATACCTGTCCGGCAAAAATGCGCACAAAAAGGTTTTAGTTACTGCAAACATTAATAATATACCTAACTGACTTAAACTTAATATCTGACTTTTTTAAAATAAAAAGACGAAAAAAATGCTTCAAGTGTTTATGTAACACCGTCTTCCGCACTATTCATAATTACAGGGAAGATAAATGTTAGAATGTGATGATGGCTTGAAGAGTCATTATTGAACCTGGCCACTTACAAACTATGTTTGTAAATCTGCAAAATATATTTTCATTCCATTTTTGCATTTATTACAACATAATTCAGCCACACATCTTTCTGGTAGTATAAACTAGCATCAGAAGAAGTTTTGGTAAATGCACTAATTGACATTAAATTGGGAAATAAATGACCAAAGATTGCTGTTTGTTATTAACCCTTACCGTGCGGCTCCCGGAAATATCCGGATATTTCCGTGAGCCACATAGTAAAATTAATCATGACAGCTCCATTAACGGCGGTAACGGACAAGTAAATCCAAAATAAATCTATAATGATTCTAAGTGTTATCACAAGTTACTTAAGACTAATTACAACAACAAATAATACATTATAGTTAGAAAAAATAAGAAGGAATAACTAAGTAACTGTGACCCAAAACAAAAAACCTAATGAAAGGTTATAAGTACCATACAAACTTTGACAGATCACATAATTATCCTTGTCAATCTATTGAGACGTGAGTAAGATTAACTCTGTTAAAGAAAGTCTTTTAGTGTTAAGAATTAATAAACGCATCCTTTGGACATACATCAGCAAATACATAAATTGAACTGTACTAAAAAAAGTAGCTTCACTTCAAAAACGAAAAAGAGTACTCAATGAATCAAATAGAGGTTAATGACGAGAAAAAAAAAACCCAAAGCAAACTTCGTGATGTAGTTATCCAAATTAGTACACCCAGATAAAAGCAGAAATAAGCAGATACAGTCTTATGTGATATTGTGTCACCAAGTTGTGTGACTAAAGCTTACGTTAAACAACTTCTTTATCAGGAAAGCAGTAAGCGTTTTTTACGAAATGCTGTGATCACACATCAAGATGTTAACATCCCAAATTTATCTGTATTATTTTCATTGTCATTTAAATAAAATAAAGACCTCAGGTGACCTCAATCCGCATTTTGATCCGCGGTCCTTTTGTCAAATTGCGGATTGAGTTCCTTGTTTGTCTAAGACTTTCAATTGTAGCTAAGTCTCTGCTGACTGTACTTGCCTGTAAAAGCGTCCCATAAATAGTGTGGCCAGCTGTGATATACACAGTTTCCCAGGCCCCTGGGTAACGATAGTCAGAAAAATCCCAACCGTCTAAGTTTGGCGTTATGTTGAATGAGTTGAAAGGTAGTGGTTTCATCTGTTCCACCAGAGTAACGGTACTTTCGTACAATTCCTCAACCAAATATTTTCCTCGTAAAAAGTTAAAATTGCACATTGTAACTGTTGGAAAGACAAGTTCATTTGCTTTCTTGTAATTCAGGTCGACACTTATTGGGAACTGTAAGTAACGTATCACCTGTCTGGCGATGTTAAAGGAAGTGAAAGACAGTGCAAAGCTCACAACCAACACCCAGAGAAGTCTTCTGAACCAATTGGACTTTGGATCCAAGATTTGTTGAAGACCTTGCATGTTGACTAAATCAGCAAAGCCTTGAGGTGTTTCTTTACCCTCTGAAGGTTTAACTTCCATGATTGGTTCTTGTTTTACCAACATATTAAGGAATCCACAATGCAGACTGCCAGGTCTAAATGGTTAACTCGACTTGACTTGGATTTCAATGTTATGAGTGGTAACAAGAAGACAACTGAACTTGATGACTATCTAAAATCTATCAGTTCTTGACATAAGAGTGCAATAATGTTGACGCGATTAGTCATGGAATTGTCATTAATCAATATTGTAAACGGTCCTTACGGCAAATGTATATACTTCCTTACATCCGATTAAACAAAATAACGAAAAATAAATACAGAGAGATACAAATATATAGAGTTATATTGATGTCAAGAGGTTGTTGAATAGTTATTAATGTCGTTATTGATTATGTGTATTTGAGATATCTGCCCAGAAGGTTTTTGTCCTGTATGAATTGTATGGTCAAAGGTGCTAATATTGACTCAAACATATTTGCAGGAAGAAATATGAAAGATGTTGTCATGACTACTAAGTGTATTAGCAATTTTGATCTAATCATCGTTTTCAAACAACACCTTAATGCATATAACTATTGCCAAAGATAAATAACAGCACAAACATATAAGCGTTGTGTTAGAATGAACAAACTTAGTAGTTCTATTGAGCTATTTTAGGTTATTAGAATACGGGATTCAAGAATGTCCAGCGAGAGTAATACTGTTATTTAGCTCCTTCCCACCCCCACCACCCCATCCCTCATAAAATGAAATAAAAAAACGTTTTCAGCATATTCCAGTTAATTACTGATTATTCTGGCATTGCTCTAGAGTTATCGTCCTTTTATTTTCGTGACATATAACTTTATTAGGAGTACATTTTCATAAAAGTCTACAAATTCTTGACAATTTAAATGTACTGTATTACAATTACCACAATATATAACCAATATATTCAGTCCTAAACACTGGCGTATAACACTGGGTACACAGGTTCAGTTTCAAAGTACGAACAATTATCGTTGTAATCGGGACACTTCCAAAGGAAAACAAGGCAAGTTTTACATCAAAATGCAAAATTGTAACAAACTTTAAACACTAAGGTAACCTCAAAGATACTCTACAAGGAGTAAACTTCGCAAGTTTTAAACTTTAAATGCCCAAAATAGATTAAATTACGCAATTTTGGAGAAAAGTATTTGTTTGTTTCAATTTGCCAAATACGTTATGTAATGTAATGTAACCTTTGCAAAATTAAAACAAGATTATTTTAGTGAATATATTTGTTTAGAAAAACTTGTTAAAATGCTCACGAATTGCTCATGAATTGCTCATTAAAAGCCTGTGTGTCGGGGATATCTACAAACACACTTGACATTCATTGATTATCCTGGGTGTGTGTTTAACGTAAATACTACTAGCTCGAGTTGATAGAATATTGCATTAATGAGGAATAAGGTATCATTGGCATCGAATGGAATCTTCGAGGTCATTACAATACCTATTCGAACCATTACCTTTTGTGATATGTTTAAACAAATCTACTTTTGTTTAATGTTGAATAGTAGTACGCCAGTTACACATGATTCATTTTAAAGATGATTCCATTGTCGTGGAATTAAAGGTAACCGTACAAATATAGTATTATTTGATACGATCGTGCATTGTACCAAGTGATACACTCGAACCAGTTGACGTATTGATTGTTTAGGCGTGAAGCAACGGTTATAATTCCTGAAACATTAAAACGGTGAAGTGATTTTAGTGGAAATTTTATAAACTGTGACGACCCTGTATTGCCGAAAGCCTATTCTGTTGTAAATTGTATGAAAGGGCGCCGAGCGAAAACGTAAAACCGAGACGACCTGGCCCAGTTTCTAAAAGCGATTTTAGTGTTAAGATGGTTGTAAGTGATTTTTAAACTGCCCTATTGAGTTGTGTCTTATCATAAGCTTACGACCGTCGTACAACAGGGTCCCGTTTCATTAACATGTCGTAACTACGACACATCGTAACGATTTACGACACATTATAAGACAACTATATGTTACGATATGACAGTTTCACAAATATGTCATAAGCAGTTCGTAACTGTGACATGGCTTACGACACTTGTCGTAAGGCACGAACTGAATCATTTGTGTAAGAGGAAAGAAATTTTCAGGGAATTCCCTCGTGACGTCATCAAATACGGAATTCTCAGTTTGACCGGTGCGCGAATCGAAACTGACTACGAAAATAATTTAGTGGTATTAATCGTCTCACATACATTTCCACAACCAATAAATGGGTATATTTAAATCATCAGTTTTTCATTCAATTATAATTTATATCATTGTGTGAAAAGAATATTGCAAAATTAAACACATTCATTGCCGAGACAACATATTAATATTTATGGGGAGAGCATCCCTATAACTTTCTTCAAAGGAGCGACCGATACTACTATTTTGTAGGACAAATGAGCCGTGTGTTGAACCTGGCCACTTACAAACTATGTTTGTAAATCTGCAAAAAATATTTTCGTTCCATTTATGCATTTATTACAAAATCATTTTAAAAAATCGTTTGTTTAAATCTTTTGTAGCTCAACATTTCTGAAGATGAGAGTTTTAAGTAAGGCTTTATGTTAATAACAGTTATGTGACAACATTTGTATTGCGGAAAATGAATTAAATCTTGGTAAAAACTTAAGCATTAATAAATTTAATATTAAATTTAAAGAGTAATTTGGATATGTGTCTCAATGTATTTTAACCGACATATTATTATATGTTTAATTAGTAATTGTACTTTGTATGTATACGGGTTTTTTCTTATTCGATTTTGAGCTAATACTAAATTCTGAGTCACAAAAGGCCTGCACATTCAGTGCATGATATTCCTTCCAACAGATGTAGGCCACTTCTTCGTGTGCGGGAGGACAAATGATAGGTATTAATACTATACCATCAATACATCCAACTACTTTTGGGAGGCCCACGAGGGCTAGGTACGCGGCCATATTGATCTCTTATGAGCTAAATACATTCTTACGACAGTTCAACACCTGTCGTAAGTTTTTGTCATAAAGTTACGACAAATTTCGTTACGATCTCTTTGTGAAACGCGATTTGAGGTTTGTTGTAGTGCTACGACAACTATTACGACAGTCATAAGAATAAGACACGTTAGTTAAACGGGGCCCAACCCTATTGAGTTGTGTTTTATCATAAGCGTACGACCCTCGTAGAACAATTTTATAAAGAGCATTTAAACAAGTTTTGGTAAACAAATGGCACCCGTTCCAAAATCGATCTTCGCGCTAGGACAGTCGTAAGCGAATGTTATATTTTAGCCCTTACGATCAACGTAAGCTAAAATCATTTGAGGAACGGGGCCAGGTGCTGTTAAAAACCTTTGCCATGGCAATTTGTAAAAGTGAACACATTAATATGGTTACTGATTGTCAGTTGTCTTTGCATGCAAATATTAACATTTCAAATTTTACACGAATATTTGTAGATCTGTTATAACCTTATGGGTTAAAAACTTATACTGTGGAAATTTGTTTAATGAAAAAATTCCAATGAAGAAACACATGATGTCCTAACTGATTGTTTATGTTTTCATTTTTCACTACTATTGTTGTTGACAAAAACAATCAAACTTGATTTATAACGATTTGTACTCCCATGACATTTACCAACTTAAAAGCAAAGCATTCCTACACTGCACATGACAAAGTAATGCAAACTTAATTATTGATGTATCGCATCTTTACACAGACCAGACCCTTGTTTTACAAAGACGTAATAACTTTACGACGTCGTAAACCATGTCACTGGGTTAATTGATTTGGTTTACAAATGCAATTTTGTTTGTAAATTGTGCACTTACCAAAGAAAAACCCCAAAGAAAAACTTGTTTTTCTTTGGAAAATGCACAGTTTACAACCATTTGTTGCATTTGTAGACCAAATCTATTAACCAAGTGATATTGTTTAGGACGCCGTAAAGTTATGACGTCTTTGTAAAACGGGGCCCTAGGTGCCGTTTCACAAATCGTCGTAAATTTACGAAGACCGATGGCTTCAGCTTTGGAAGTTTTTTGGAGGAAAGCACACAGTTTACAACAATTGTAGCCTCTATAATCCTTAACCTTCGGCTAAGTGATATTGTTCAGGACGTCGTAAATTTACGATAATTTGTGAAACAGGCCTCTGGACAGGAATATATTTTTGATCACGTGCAGATCAATAAAACGATAATTGTATAATATGACATCGCGAGCCATTAAAATGCTTTCGTTCTGACAGAAATGTCTGACAAACAATAGAATGCTTTTTGCCGTTTACAACGATTTTTTGCATTTGTAGACATGGTTTACGACGTCGTAAAGTTATGACGTCTTTGTGAAACGGAGCCCTGCAGTATTTGTCATGTCCAAACAGGACTGCCTTAACAATTAACAGCATACTCTTTAGCGTTCTCTTATTCTAACAGATTAAATGACAAATCAACATTTTAGAATTGAAGTAAGAAACCCTGAAAAAGGAAAACTAAATTCTCCTGCAACGTAGTTAATCCTGCCAAGCTCAAGTTTGTTTGTTTCAGAACAAATTCCAAACAAAACAGGCTGTTGAAAAGCTTTCCTGTGATAATGTGTTCACAAGAGTTCCTGCACGCGCTCTTTAAACAAATTATCACAGGATAGCTTTTGAATCGAACAAGGTAGTCATAGTTTTAAGAAAAACCAGTTCGTCACTTTAAGGGTTTTGATTAAGGTAATTTTTTAAAAAGGCATTGTTTGAACTGTAGCACGTTTTTGTCATGAGCCTACTATGTGATACTGTTGACAGCATGACAATGTGCAGGTCTAAGTCCCGTTCCACAAAGCGATTTTAGGTTAAGATGATCGTATTTTTAAAACAATGTCCTCTGGAGTTGTTTCTCATCATAAGCTGGCGACTCTCGTAGCGCAGAAATTCATTTGGAACCGGTGCCAAATGACACCGGTGCGAAAGCGATCTCTGCGCTACGACAGTCGTAGACCAATGTTATATTTTTGCACTTACGATCAACTTAGCTAAGATCGCTTTGAGAAACGGGACCCTGAGCAATTCTTATTATCAAAACATCATAGTTCTATGCCAGTCCACCTAACTTAAAACATCTATACAACTTAATGGATTTGCAAATGATGACAGTACATCAAAACAGCTATTGTGTTTCACCAAATCATAATTTAAAGCGTTAAAAGGCGTCCTGTCTGATACTTTTGAAATTTTATTTTGTGGGTGGTTGTTATCATTATCATGTGGTAAAACATAATATTAGACTTTTATAGAAGCTGGGTGTTTGGCGGGTGCTACTAGTAGAGCAGGGCATGCTCACTCTTCGCGAACACAGATACCATTCCTGATTTTCAGTGGTTCGTGCACACAGCTTCTATGTTTATATTGTCATAATGTCCAATGGAATCTGTCTGGAGTTGATATTTTTTTTATTATGGCTGGTAAATATATGTAAAGCATTACTGGACTCAGTTGTAAACAGATGTAAAGTAAAAGTATATGATACGAGACATGTATTGATGATTGCCATCAGTTTATGACCAATATTGATTTAAAAAACTTAAGTTTATTGTTTACTGAATGTAATGTAAGAAACATAATTGAAGCATACATATTGTTTTCATATAACGCGACCAGCAAGACACTGATAACACAATATTTATTTCCATGTATCTAATGTTAACCCTTACAGTGTCAAAATAAACATCGTCTGTTTCAATGTTCCAATTGCACTCTAAGTAGGTTGTAAAATAGCCTACGGTTTGGTAATTTGTTTCAAAAAGCTACTGTCTAAGCCCTTTTAAACAAATTACCAAATAATAGGTTTTAACAGCACTTGTTAGTCAAAGTTTTAAATCCAACTAAAATCTAAGGGTTAAACAACTTCATACCACCTGCTTTCGACCAGCTCATTAAACAATAGACCTCAGTTATCTTAATACTCATTATTGTAATAACACCTGTCCAATACCAAATCAGCTTGCCCGTGTTTAAACATCTCTTTTTTTCATCATGACAGTTTTACTTCTGACTGCACATCATTGGCTTCTATCACATTTTTAGTACATCCCTCGCCTTACATTTTTTTGCTTTTTCATCTATTATTAACTACTTTAAGTGTTTTTTTGCTGCTATATATGGATCATAACAATGTTTACTACTAGGACTGTGTATTGCTTTACACTTTGTATTGCGATATACTGCGATGTACTTCTAAATATTGCAATAGGTATTGCAATATATCGCGAAAGAAAAAACCCTTGGCTTTTGTTTACCGTGTAATAATTTTCCTATTTTTATGTCCAAGTTTTATTTTAAATAGGCTGTTAAAAACCTATCCTGTGATAATTTGTTTAAAAGAGCTCCAATAGGGTTTTAACAGAACAAGTTAATTACAGTTTTAAGTCCAACTGAAAATAATTAGGCATTGTATCGGTTAATGTATGACTTTCATTTTAAAAAAAATATGAAAATACAAGATAAATATACATCAGTATACCGGTACATCACAAACGTATCGCGATACGTACCTGTTTCAGTTCGTATTGCGGTATACCGGTAATACCGCGCAGTCCTAATCACTTGCATGATGTCTGTGTTAGTATCTACACCAAATCACCACATTCATTGTAACAAAGAAGTTGTATGGAGGTTGAACACATTCTATGTTCAACACATTATCAGTTTACCAACTGTCCTTTACAAGACAACACGCTCATTTGCAACGTTAAACTATCACATCTTATCCCTTTGTCCTGGCTTACTCAAATCGGCTCATTTTCATAAATTGCTGAAGATGTATTCCATCAGAAAAAAATTAACAGAATATTTTTAACTCCTTTTGTAGGCATTTTCTAAAGGTTTGTGTAATAAACATTTGAGGTATTCTATGAATATCAACTTCCTTATTGCAATTTGTGCACAAATTACAATAAAGAAGTTGATATCCATAGAATACCTCGATTGTTCAGAGAATTTGTTTCTAACATTACTAGCCAGTGGCCATCAGTCATCAGGAATATTTTATTTAAGTGAGCATTTTTTTTCTGGGCCTCATTACTCCTAGGCTAAGTTGATCGTATGTGGTAAAATATGTCATTGACTTACGACTGTCGTAGCGCAAAGATCACTTTGGAACCGGTCCATTCTACGACAGTTGTAAACTTAGGATAAGAAACAACTCCACAGGACATTGTTTCAAATATGGCTTACGGCCATTTTAACACTAAGATCGCTTTGATAAAACGGGGCTCAAAAATGATTTCTGTGAGAGTCGATTTAACCAAAAGGAGTTCATGAAACGTATGATTTAACTGTATTAATGACACTTTATTAGATCTATTTTATTTTTAAGTGCTTTACCAATTTTCATCAAAGAATATTTAAAAACATAAACACTTTCCAATATGAATACTTAAGAGGATAATGACAGGGACAGGCCTAAAACACGCGTGCCGAAAGGAATTTAAAGTAAAATTCTTTGATGCTAGAAATAGTTTAACATTTTTGAATAATCATTAAATATCGTTCACTGTAACTAGACATTGATAAATAAATAATATTTCTACACGAATTGATAAAATTTTAAAACTCCGAAGCTTTAGACCTGTTTGTAAAGAGTGTTGATATATTTGATATCAGGACACGATGGTGATATTCTATTTATCATTCAAAATCAATTTACGACATAAATCCATCAAGTTTCAAAAAATTGTTATTGACATTTTACTGTGCTGACCTAAGCCAGAACAATGCTGCTGCACGACCATTGTGATGTCACAATGATGGGATAATTGGTATGATGTGATGCTGGAGATATCATTACAATGAAATAATATTATTTTTGATGATATCTTCTTGGATGTATCCCTTAATCTCACAATATCTCCTGCGGGGGCCAGTTTTGAATGATAAGTAATAATATATACTACAGACATGATACTTGATTCATAGGTGCTACTAGTAGAGCAAGGCATGTTCACTCAATAACACCAGATGCCATTACAGAATTTCGATGGTTCGCAGCTTCTGTATTT
Source organism: Calliostoma canaliculatum (assembly GCA_032361085.1). NCBI lineage: Eukaryota > Metazoa > Mollusca > Gastropoda > Trochida > Calliostomatidae > Calliostoma > Calliostoma canaliculatum. Next base: position 23,328 of record JAULCD010155366.1, read on the forward strand.
ATATTGACAAAATCTCAAATGGAATTTGTCCTGACAGATAGTGATTTAGATTATTCTCTGGAGTTGTTATTTTTATTTAAATTAAAAGTATCTAAATCGTTGTAAGCTGAGCACTTTCTAAATGATTTGTTTTTGTGATTTACAGTTTGGTTGACAAATGTTATTTGTATAAGGCCAAACAAATAAATGTTGTGATTCCGATTACATGTCTTTAAAATTTAGAGTAGGTGCATGGGTCGGGAATTTTATTTTTTTATTGAAATATTTTTTTTCCTG
>JAULCD010155367.1:0-17002 GCA_032361085.1 Calliostoma canaliculatum
TGGTAATTTGTTTAAAAGAGCTCCTTTCAGGAGCTCTTTTAAACAAATTACCACAGGATAGGTTTTCAACAGCCTATGAAAGCTGAAAATAGACATTGAAATTGAGAAACGATGGGATTAGCACTTAAAGGGTTAATGCTTTGGCAGCAGCTTCATCCAATTTGACCGACTTTATCAGCAATTTTAGAATTCCACACTTGTACAGCTTCTTCTTGTCACCAGTGGCATCTTTGTTCAACATATGAGATTACAAGGGCCAAATTTATTACATGAAAAACAGATGTTTCTGCCATTTCATGATCGTCGAAATTGTGTGGCAGGTCAACATATTCCTGGTCCTTAGTGCCGACAAAGTCTTTCTTGGTCTTCACTGTTACGTCAAGTCCAACATCACCATGGTCATCGTCATTGTCACTGCTACTGTTATACGTAATCTGGATCACCAAAGTCATCTTCGTCAAACTCTGCTTCACTGTTCTCAGTTAAATAGATTTCCAGGCCCTCGTTCCTTAAAGTGATCTTAAGCTAAGTTTACCGTAAGCGATTTTTGAAATAATGTTCTGTGGAGTTGTTTCTTAACAGGCTTACGGCTGTTGTAGTGCAGAGATCGATTTGGAACCGAATGGCACCAGTTCCAAAGCGATCTCTGCTGTACGACAGTCGTAAGCCAATATTATGTTTTAGCACTTACGATCAACTTAATTATGGCTATCTAACAAGAAATTGTAACCATTTATATAATAAATATGAATTGGGCTGCTTATAATTATGTAACATTGTTACTATTATCAATTTGCAAATAATAAAACTTTTAATCAAATTGCCTTTTTCTATTCTGAGAAAAAGATAGAATTAAAAACAAAATATCGTGCAACATAGTTATGTGTAAAGCTTGTGCACAGCTTGCATTTTAACGATAAATTTGTTGGAAGTGAAAAATAATGTTGTTTTCATTAAGTAGAGGCATTTTTAAACTGTACGACAATGTACAGTAAGCCAATCTAATCAAAAAAGCAAAAAACATTATTCAAAGTCAAAAGCCACAGCACTGGGTCGTAGGGGTGTAATGATATAGGGGCATCGCGATACGATACGTATCCCGATATAGGGGTTGCGATACGATACATATCACGATACATTTAACCCTTAAAGTAATGAACTCAACACTTGTCAATTTCAATGTCTAAACTGTATCATAAATGAGCTATTGAAAACCTTTCCTGTAATAATTTGTGTAAAAGAGCTCCTATAGGAGCTCTTATACACAAATTATTACAGGAAATTAGGTTTTTAACAGCACAAGGTCGAAACAGTTTTTAGTTATACTCACCCCAGTTTAGCACTGTAAGGGTTAATCATGTATAGAAGTTTAATTTTCAAAAGGAAATATGTCTCTTTGAGATTAAAATTTGTAACGGTATATAAGACAGTAAAACCAACAGTGGTGAGATTTAGCATGTGCTATTTTATAGATAGTGTCAATTCGGGAGATGTTAGCTGTTATTGAATATTTCTTTACTTGGCAATTTAGCTACATTAAGTGCATTATTAATGTTTATTAACTATGTACTGTGTAACGCGATACGCGTCCTTCAAATCGATGTATCGTATCGTGGCCCTTGTATCAGTAAATGATACTGTATCGCCGTATCGTAACACCACTATGTGCAACTCATGTGCAACTCACTGCATGCAAGTTGTAATTAGCCGACAAGACGCTAGAATGCGCTGCACGGTAAGGGTTAATTTAAACCACAGTAGGCTGTTGAAAAACTATCCTGTGGCAATTTCTTTTTTCAAATCATCGCAATATACTGAGTATGACAAAACTTTATGGATGATCACCTTCTTTATTGCACTCTAGCGACGTTTCGGTATAAATCGAAACGTCGCTACTGTGCAATAAAGAAGTTGATCATCCATAAAGTTTTGTCATATTCAGTACTCACGACTTCTAAAATGCCTCTCAAACAATTCATCACAGGATAGTTTTTCAACAGCTAATGTGGTCATTGTAAGGGTTAATATTTTACTAATTTTGTAATAGAAATATGAAATGATACTTACATCCTCAATCTTCTTTTCAACTACAACTTGATCTTGGTAGTCTTCCTACACACACAGAAAATGTCTTACTATCATATGTAAAGTGACAATTATATAGCTGCATTACAATAGGTTATTTTTCTTTTTATCTGTACATCAATGTTAATATCTTTTGTGAATTAAGTAAATGTTTTAAAAATGTGTTTGACATTTGAAAATTGGCTAGTTATAGCCTGTAAAATTTCATCTCTAGTAAATTACAATCTAATAAAGAAAATGTTAGTAAATTAAGAAGGAAAGATATTTTATTTCTGAACACAGCATCCAATTTTTTAGATGAACAGATGAATGGATGCACAAGTAAACAGATCAACAGATGAATGGATGAACAGACAAACAGATAAATAAATGAACATATAAACAGATGAATGAATGAACAGATAAACAGATGAATGAATAAACAGATAAACAGATGAATAAATGAACAGATAAACAGGTGAATAAATGAACAGATAAACAGATGAATGAATGAACAGAAGAATGGATGAACAGAGAAACAAATGAATGGATGAACAGATAAATGGATGAACAGATAAACAGATAAATGGATGAACAGATAAACAGATAAATGGATGAACAGATAAATGGATGAACAGATAAACAGATAAATGAATGAACAGATGAATGGATGAACAGATAAAGAGATAAATAAATGAAAAGATAAACATATGAGTGAATCAACAGATAAACGGATGAATGGATGAACAGAGAAACAGATGAATGGGTGAACAGACGAACAAATGAACATATATAAGTCAGACATCCTATCTCTGGCAGAGTGGAGTTGGTTAGTGTTTAGCGCCTCTAGGGCAATCATAACCCCTTCTTTTAGGTATTTTTTTTTACTGTTTAAACTTAACTCTAAGTTCAAACTAATCACATAAGCTTTTTTTCATTTAAACATTATTTTAAATATTTTAATGGCAAACATCTTCTTTGTTTCTTAGACGTCATTTTAGTACAGATTATTATGCCATTGTCATACAAAAATGTCTTGCTTGAAAATAGTATAGAAAAGAGCTGTGTGTTGCCCAGAATTTTGTATTTTGTACACTTTTATGTATTGCAATACATTTTATAATATTATATTCGTGAAATTAAAAAAAATTGTTTTAAAAATCGTTTTTTGTTTGCCATGTAATATTTTTAATTATTTTAATTTCTAAATGAAATTCTAAATTGGCTGTTGAAACCTGTCCTGTGATTATTTGTTTAAAAGAGCTTCTGTTGGAGCTATTTCAGACAAATGATTACATGATAGGTTTACAAAGGCTCAAGGTAGCCAGTTTTAAGTCCTACGAAAATCAATTCGGCGATGTAAGAGTTAATGTGACAATGAATTTTAAATAATAATAATTGAAAATACAAGTAAAAAATAAAAATCTTGATAATCATCAATATATAGAGGCTATTTGCACTTGTATGTCAAATACAATGTATATTTCATCGAGAGAAATCTGAAAACCATATTTTCACGAGTTGCGAAGCAATGAGTGAACATGTGGTTTTCAGACTTCACGGGATGAAATATACGTCGTATTTGACAAACAGCTTCAAATAGTCTATTTATTACATTCACTTTTGTGAAATTTTACAACTTTTTGTCTCCAATTTTCTCAAGACAAAAATTGGCTGAAAGTGAATCCAAAGCGCAGTGATACATTGACCGAGTTTTACTTCTTTTATCAATGCCGCACACAAATCTAGTTCCAAATTAATGGTATAAATTTTATGAGTGTTGACATATTTTACTTTTGAATCACATACTTATTAATGTGGACGTAACGTTTCTTGCCATATGTTGTATTCATTCAACTGAAATTAGCCAAGCGCATCCCTGTCTTATGAATGTGTTTGTGCAACTGACATCGATTCCAGTCCAGATTTTAAAAACTTTAATACAACGAATTTCATTTCTATCAATGGATGAAGTAGAATAAAGAAGTACATACCAAAATTGGAACATTTGACGAACCATTTTTAAGTAAAAGCCTTAAAAATATTCTAAATGTTTTGAAGAACTTAATGTCGACTCATTATACGACATGCAGTTACGCGTCAGACGAAAAATGCAAAGGGAGATAACTCTAATATACAAAAAAAGAACCTGCAAGCTCTGTTCATCACACACTGTTGTAAGCATTATAAACGCGGTTGAAAATGTCAACTTTGTTGGCTAACGATAGTCATGAATTTGACAACATGAACAAGAAAATGTCCTATTTGATATTTTAAAGTGATGAAATACTGCACTTGTCAGTTATATTTCTGTGGAGTAACTCTTTATTCAGTTAAAGTAGTTCGGTCCAAATGTGTTATTTTCACTCGAGTTAAATGACGTGTTATTTAACTCAAGTGAAAATAGGGTTTTTATTTTAACCGAGAAAGGCAGTATTTCATCACTTAAAATATAATAAAAGTCATCAAAACGACATAATTTAACTAGTTTTAACTCTGGTACACGGTTCTGTCAAATAATTCACAAACGACTTAAACTTAGGTGCAGTGATTTAAATGCACATATGTTTGAAAGGCATATATCCCCTAGTCCATCTTGTTCCTGTGGCTACATGAAGATACTTTACATTATTTCTTTATTTGTCTAAACTACGCTATAATAAGATTTTAGAAGTATTTTCATATATACGGCTACCATCTAAACTCTGTCATGAACGAAAACTCCAATAAAAACGAAATACAAAACTCTTTGATTCTAAAATCTGTCCAATCGCATAGGTTAGAATACTAATTTTAGATGTTCCATGCGTGGGTGGCTTGTTCTCCTATCATGCTTTATATCATTTAATTATTTAATGTATTTATATATAAATGTAATGGAGAGGTATTTAAAGAAGCCAATATTGTTTACCAATCAATATTCAATCTATTGAATAAAATATGATTACACTATATATTAATATCATGCTCTATTGTATTGTTTGGTGTTATGCTATTGTGTTTTTTGTTATATATAATTTCATATACGATAAGGTATTATATTTAATGGTATGTAATGTAATGAATAATATATGTGTGCTATCTACACGACTTAGTAAGGGCTTAATGCCATTTTTAAAAAAATTCATTTATACTGTGGCGGTTAGATTTTACAGCAGGAAATTGTTTTGCCTCTGTGAAACCTGTGACTCTTGGTTTTTACTGACGAACCAAAGGTGATACAGCATTGCATTTTCACAACCCTGTGGTACAGTTCTCGTTGTATGTACATGTCTGTGTGTCTGCTTGTACCCGTTCGGGTATTTCACAAATTTTTAACATGCTAGTGAGACACAATGTCGCAGTTTTCATGAATATCCCGCTCAGACATATTATAGATGCTCTAACCAATACACCATAGTTAAGGAAGTCGAATGCCTATTAACATGAGTATATTATATTTAGTTTAAGTAAAAACAACACACTTTTTAATTAACATATTTTATTCACTTCGTTTTTAAAACGATTGGAACTGTAGGTTAGCAGTACACCAACAGACCACTTTACAATTATGTATCCTTGTCGCTCTCCTCATCAGACGTGTCTCCGTCCTCGGACTTTTAGTCTTCGTTTTTAACCAGAGTCTTCACCCAAGACTTGTACTTGTTTAACTTGTGCATGGTTCTTTCTTCGACGTCCGTTTTGTCATCAATATCTTTGAAATGTTTCCGCATTTTAGGTCCATCCATCAGGAAGTAAGCACAGGTGATAAACTTGCCATACATTCCCTTGAAACGCTTCCAGTTTAACTTGTGTAATGTTTTTCTGATGACTTCTTCTGACATATCTTTTTATGTGTACTTGGCGCTTGCCTCTTCGATATTCTCGTTAAAGTCGCAAACTATGTTGTACATACGTTTGATACCATCTTTCTCTCGTTCGGCTCCCTGTCTTTTTTATCTTTAAGCTTAACTCATTATCATCGTCATCACTGTCGTCTTCACTGTCGCACTTGTTGTTGCGCAAATGTTTCTGGAAATCACCGTTATTTTTAAAAACGAGACAGCAATAGTCACAAGAGTCTATTGTCTTCTGTTTCTTTGAGGGGTATCATCCTCATCAAGGTGTTTACGTTCAGACTTTGGATGATCTGGAAGCCGAGGCCGACCTCGTTTCTGTTCTGGACACCATTTTAAGTAATTTCATAAGTTTCTCGTCTTGAAACATCAATCCGCAGTTGTCACAGTGAATCATGCTGAGCACTTCAGAACATGTTCGTTCTCTGAAAGAGTTCAAGTCTCAATGAACCGAAGGGCAAGGTTCTTTAGTGTTAAATATGTTGGGTCATAGTCGGGTGGCATTTTCGGTATGTGGTTTTTGATCCACCAATATGTACCCATAAGAATGCCGAACGGCCTCTTCAAAGGCGTGAATAAAGAAATGGGTATTCTGAGGATACATTTGATGGGCCAAGGTCACGATGGGTTGTTTTTCTACCGGGTTGTTGAATAGGACCAGATAATGACAATTTCTCCTTTGGGTTGGGTCTTTGCTAAAGTACAAGTTTTGATTGAGAGCGATGACAGACAAGTTTCTGTGATGGCTATCTTCAGTAAACAGATTTGTGATGCGAGCATTTTGCCTGCCGTAGACATAAGATCGTCCAGCACGATGACATTTCTCTCATTAGGATCCAGAAACTCGTCCATTACCAAGTCTTATGGAATACCTTCGTAAAACTCAACAGGGTTTAATTTTGATGTCGGTTAAATGATAGTTGACCAAGAGTGTTTTCCCGCATGAAGTAGGACCCGAGACAATTGCCGTAAAAGGATGGAGTAATCTATACTCTTGTGCGGTAGTCGAATACTGTGGTGGTTGTGGTGGTGATGGTACTGGGCGAGGTGGTGGTGGTGGTAGTGGTTGAGGTGGTGTTGTTCGTGGTGGTGGTGGTGGTGGTGAGGGATGATTGTTCCTTTTGTGCCATAACATAGCGTCTTTTCTAGAAAACTCTTTACCACATTCAGGACATTATTTGTCATCAATTATTTATTTTTTTGAAAATAGACGGTGGTCAAAGGCAAAGTGATGTTACATCTTTTTAACGTGTTTATTTAAAACTCAACTTCTCGCCGTTAATGGCTATAATATTTCCCTAAACTGCGTAAAACAATAACTCACTCACTCACTCACTTAAAACTCAATTCTGGGCCTCTTGTTTTGCCGTTCTTTTATACTCTCCTTTTGCTGTTCTTTTGTACTTTTCCTTTGCTGAAAATCGCTCAAAGCTTTGGCCTTGCTTGACGACTTGTTGGGTGGGCGCGACCAAGTTTACTCTTACCTTGCCATTCGTTTTTCCCCTCTTTCTTCTTTCGCCATTCCTCGCCGTTAATGGCCTTAATATTGCCCAAACGGCGTGAAACAATAACTTACTCACTCACTCCTTCGCCATTCCGGATCGAACAATTCCAAGGCTCTATCCATTGACATCAACCCCATGTCTCCGTTCCCTCTCATGATAAGGGTCCAGCTTGCCTTCTGCTGACAACTTAAAATAACAATACCACTTCTCAGGGTCCTGCTCGTAAAGTTTATATCCTGGAGGTATGGACATGACTACACTCGCTTCCGTTCAGATTGACTGTCAATCTTCAAATGAAGAATATTTTAGGTTATTTCTGTTTTCTTGCATGTACATGACTTCTATTCTCTTTGAATTTGTTTCCACTCTAGACACTTTCCACTATGGGTAATGCGACGATGATAGGTGTCTTTCAGACGGGTACAGCACACTTAAACGTACCGTCAATAATAGTTTCATTAGCATAAACAGTTCTTTTATCTAAACATTCGTGACATTGCCCAGTGGGTAGCCGGTTGTCCATGCCAAATAAAAGAATGAAATGAAGCATGACTTTCCCTTATAAACACAATTTCCTACACAGTGATAAATCCACTGTCGAAGTATTGCACAGCTATTCACTAACTAAAAGCCCTATACTATGCAGTGTCAGCAATGAGAATAAGCCAACATGTCTGTTAACCATCTTATATAGCCAAATATAAATAAAGTTTGGGTTTGTCTCAATATCTATTCATAGACCTTAGTCATAATCTATTTTTAAAACAATGTAGTTTTTTCTTTTGGTCAGTGATCTAATCAAAAATAGATTTTGCCAAGGTGTTTAACTAGGTCAACCAGTGTTTAAGTAGGTCAACCACGTGTTTAAGTAGGTCAAGTGACGTCATAAAATTCTTCTATAGTCATACGCTTTTTTTTCATGGTGCCTCCATGCAGAGGCAACAGCAGGGATTGATTCTTCAACAAGATAACGCCAGACCCCACTCGACCAAGCTCACCATAGACTTTCTGGACCATCAGAACAATCAGTTTTTGCCTTGGCCGTCACGCTCCCCTGATGTATCACCCACTGAGCACCTGTGGGACAATCTTGGCAGACAGTTGCGACATTGTGCACAGCCACCAACCACCATACAGCAGCTGGAACAGGCTCTGCGAAAGCATTGGAGTCTTCGCAAACAAAACAGTTATTTTGAAGCAAGAGAATAACTTGTTTATATCTATTTCTGTACATTTAGCGTTATGTGAGATGCAGATATTGGCTATGTTCAAACTGGTTTTGCTTGGAAGCTGTAGAGTTGTTATTATTGCTTCGACGTGGTCGTTCTCATAGGGTTGGGTTTGGTGGTTAATATGATCTTTATTAACAGTTATAAGACCAACTCCTTTGGGAGCACTATGTTGCCTTCAGTAGTGTTTTGTATCCTCCAATTTGTGGTGTTTGCTAAGAGGGTTTATGTTTTTGTTTCCTGTAGCAAAATTATGTCTGGAAATATTGTTTTTGTTTTTATTATGTCCTTTAGTTAGGAGTAGTGGCTACCATAGCCTTTACGTTGCATTTGGGGTATTCGTATTGCATTAGCTATAAGATAAGGGATTTCGGATATTTAGGTACAAATTTATTTTAGTTATATAATTAGAAGGATTTGAATTTAATTTAATATGGATTCATTTTGTGATTGTAATCTATATATGCGTGTACCAGGCTCCTGAATTGGTTTTAAGTACCATGATAAAGTCCACTGTTTTTAATGCATTTGAAAATGCGGCCAATATTAACATTTATTTTATTTATGGTTGTTTAGGGGTCAATTAATAAAATCATTTCGTCATAAGTTCTATTTTCTTTCTATGCCACTGTGGCATTAGGTGTTTTGTTAGTTGTGGTTTTAGATTGATTTGGTATTTGCCCATTTTTTGTCCTTTCTTGAAATTGATTACTTTTTTGTTTGTTGTTTCTGTACTGTTGGTAATTTAGTCTTTGAGATTGACTGACATTTAGTTGCTTTGGAGGGCTTTCCTCCTGCATGCTGCTTATGCCGGGAATAGTTGTATTTGTAATATTCTGCAATAGGAGTAGTGCACATGTTTTCATGAAAATTTTGTACGGCTTGTTGAATAGTAACCTCCATAAAGTTAGCTATGGTGTTGAAAATAGTGATTTTGTTTTTTGTGGATTGGGGTATTGTCCCTCATCCCGCTATCCCATTATAATATCGGGGATTTGGTTTGGTAGTATGAATAAGGTTTGTTTGTAAGCTAGTTGTTGTAATTTAGAGCCTATGCATTTACTTATGCTATTTAAAAACAAGAAGTGTTGGGTATTTATTTGAGATGCTAGTGTGCCCGACAAAGGTGGTGTTTTAACAAAGGGGCTGCCATATTCTGGGATAAAATGTTTCTTTAAAGGAAGAATATTGGTTTCCTATTGTTATTAGGAGTGTGTTTATAGGTAGAACTGAAATGCCAAGGTAAAATAACATGATATAATATATAGGTAGCGTGGTTTGGTTGGTTAGCAATCTCATTAATACCAGCCCTAATGCCCCGTTGATTTCTCCTCTCTGCATGTAGAATTTGAGCGCCCCCCATAAAAGATCGTGAGAAATTGAGCCCTGAAGCGACCAATCAACGCGCCGCTTCTACGATCGTGGAAACAGCGGGGCTTGGCTTACGTTTTTGAGTTCTTATAGCCAACACCGAAATACCGAAAGAAGCTTCAATTCGAATGATTGTGAAGGGCAACGTAGCAATGGAACTGGTTTTAATGAGATTAGTTAGGTTAGCCACGTGTACGTTGTGTTTCGGGAGAAAATTTGTCTTTTGTTGTGGTAATAGCGATAAGTTGCCTTTGAAGACCAAAATTAAAATTAAAGTTGTGAGCAACCTTTGGGTTCCAAGTTCACCTTCCTTAATAAGCTAACAACACTATCTACCTTTTCATCTGCCTAGACTCTACCTTTACCTCAATCTCATTAAAACCAGTCCTATAAGCCTGTTGAGCATTCTACACTCTTCATGTAGGATCTGAGACTCACCGATAGAAGGTCGTGTCCAGTTGATCTTTGAAGCGACCAATCAGCGAGCAGCTTGCACGGTACCGCAAACTTTTAAATTAGTATTCGAAATTTGTAGTTAAATAATACACCTCGAATGAGCATTCCGATTGCACCAACACACGATGCAGAGTGGAGAAATGAGTTTGTGCTGAAAGAAGCTTTACTCTGACTGGTTGAAAGTTGTTTCCAGTAATTCTTTCCATTGGCTGATAAAACTAGGTGAATGGTCAACTGGACATGGCCTTCTATGGGCGACTCTCAAATTATATATGCAGAGTGTAGAATGCGCAACGGGCTTGTAGGACTGGTTTTAATGAGATTGTCATTACCTTTATCTCTGATCATTCAAATTATTAGGCAACAACAAAGTCAAACCTCTACTTTCTATCTCTACTACAACCTGCTACCATATACTGCTAACTCTACCTTTACATCTAATGATTCAAATCATAAGGCAACAGCAGAGTCATGTAACATGTGAAAATAATTGTGAGTGAGGGGATGTTTAACCTGCTTAAGCCACATTACAGCCATCAGTGGCGAACTTGAAAAGAAAGGCTTTGTATAGTGAAAATGTAAAAATAATGCATGTTCCGAAATTTAACGAATTTGGGCGATTTAACTGTTGATAATTTCAAATAACACTTTGAACAAAATATGTTGACAATACTATTGGCTTTCCAATGGTAAAGGTTTTACAAATTTACCGCTTTAGGTTAGGAAAAAAAAGGCATTTGAATGATTTCTATTGGTTGAATTATCTCTCTTTAATTTTTTGATATATGATCTTGACCTTTCCACAAATTGTAATACATGTACATTAAAAAATTCCTATAACAATTATAAGATTTATAACTTAAACAAAAGGAATAAAAACAGTTGCATTTTTTTCATTTTTATTTTTTTATGTTTCATACTGACCATCACGTGACTTACGTGAAATTTGATGAGTGTCAGTTGGTCAACATTTACTGTAGATTAGTAAAATGTAAATAGGTAACACTTTGACTGATAATTTTACTTTTTAGAGGTTCTCAACCAAATGTAAACAATCAAAATTTGATCGCATTTTGAGAACTGAAAAATCAAGATGGTGGCTTAACTAAGCATTGACCCCATGTTTCATAGGTCGCGACTTATGTCAAGTCAAGATGTTTATTGTACAAAAGGCCTCCGGCCCATATACAAAGTTGGAGTGAAGATGAATTAATACATGTTTACAATTCATACAGTTTGTTACACTATATTAATATATTGTTGTACCTGACGACGTGCGAAGTGCGAAGTGCGTGATGTACAAATAGTGCTAAACTGACAATGATATTAGCATCCTTTGAGTTTAACAGTGAATACAACGAATATAAGTTTGGAAAACGTGAGTATTTTAAGGGGATGTAATTTTCCCTTAAATTAAAATATACATTACAAATAAGCAAGAAATGGAATTCATGTTCTACGCTAGTAGTACAAAAAGGGCAAACTATTATTGGTTTTGGTATTGAACGCTGGCGTCCAGTGTTTACCATTAACTGACATAATCCAAGTCGGAATCGTGAATACGTTATACGTATTGACCCCAAGGTTGAAATGCTCAAGTTCAGTTCGGGTTCAATTAAAGATTAAAAGATCTGTACATGTCATATCTTGAACTGTTTTCGAGAGTTGAATTCCAGTTTTGTTGATACATGTCTATAGATTTACTACGAAATAATCTGAGAAATTCATACTTATTGCCTATACTTTGATACAGCCAAACATACCCAAAACCATGAGAAAATAAAATAAAACGAATATTTGATCCCCATGTGGAATAACCCAGATTATCAAAGTGAAGTAGCATTTGATAGGCTTTTCTTGGTAAACGTTTTTCGTGCATTTCTAATATTTTAAACCAGTATTTTAAACAACGAATATTTGAATTTATATAAAGGGGATACCATTCACATTCACCATAAACCATACAGTTAGGTGTTGACATTCCAACCTTTAAAAACTTTTTACATGCATATAAATGTAGTTTCTCTATTACAGTATATCTATAATCGCATGTGACATGGAGTCAGCAAGTGAGACTTGCAGTTTAATCAGGTTGTTTTTTTTCTTCTCGAAGGGTCTCCATTGAAAAACTAAATAATTTTAAAACTATGAATAATTTTAAACAACAGTTTTAACAAAAGTTGTCGACATGACTATGGGCTATTAAATAGAAAAGTTGTGTCCTTATACGCCTTCTGGTTAAAAAGAAAATGGCAAATAGACGATTTTCTTGTTTTGAGCGATTAACCTTTGACCTTTTGACATATGATCTTGACCTTTACGTTTTAAGTAGACACTATATTTGTCTATTTTTCCTCTCATATCTCACTATTTACTTGTGTTTATTTGAAGTGTTTTTACCTATTTTAGGTAAAGTTTTAAAAAAATATGTAAAACAAGATGGCGGCTAAACTATGCATCTCAGGAGAAAATGTGTAACATGAAAAATATAGCTTATGTTAGGTTCTATCTACTTGTAAATTTAACCCTTCTAGTTAAGATAAAATGACCATTAAATATTTTTTCTTGTATTAGTTATCTCTTTTTAACCCTTTTTCCAGATGACTTTGACCCTACACCTAATTCTTTAACCGAATCTCTAATTCTTTAATCCTCAGGTTTTAACTCTGAACCTAAATTCGTTGACCCTTTGCACATTATAAATGTCAAAAATTAAATATTGCGAAATGTTAGGCATTATTGCAACTTAACTGTTTATAATTTTAAATAACATTGGCCTTACTTTTGGCTTGTTAATAGTGAAATTTCGACAAAAGTATCACTTGCTGTTAGAAAGAAAACGGCAATTGAAAGATTTTTGTTGGATAAATTATCTCACTTTAACTTCGCAATGAATATCCTTGACCTTCATATATCTGATAGAGCATACAAATGTCTAGTCAATTAATATGTTAAACAGTTATAATAGGTATAACTTTACCTTAAAACACAAAACAGGTGCGAATTCGGTCTATTTATTTTACATGTTTTAGGGAAAATTGACCGGAAGTCACGTGACATAGAGACATTTGATATTTGATAATCGATTCATGTAGACTCTACAATCACAAAATGTAAACAATTAACATTCTGGTTTGTAATCTTATTTTCAACCGAATGCAAGTATTCAAACCGCCCAGTCATCTGTGAAAACGCAAAATGCAAATTGGCGACTAAACTAATCATTTCAGAAAAAAACAAACTTGTACAATGAAAATTGTAGCTTATGAACTGCTTGATCTACCTGTAAGTTTAAATAAGTTTCTGTCAAAAGATTTTGTGCAGTAACGAAAAGTGTAATTCTGACTAAACAACGGGGTTCAACTTCAAGGTCACGATGACCGGAAGTCACTAGACCTACATGTACCAAGTAAGTCTTTTACACAGACTCAGTATCGCATTTACTTGGGAACAGTTAACAACAGACCTGACTTTTGACCAGATTTTGTGATCATCCATCAATATAAATTCTAAGTTTCCTGTACATTCTTGTTGTCTTTAACCCCTACTGTGGTTGATAATAGACCAGTCCAACAGTAATATGTATTTCATGACAGACGTAAGACATTTTGTTTCAGGAAGTACTAAAGAAAGAATTACTCACGTGTTTGTGTTTTGTTTTTATTTTTCACATCGTATCCGATGTGGGACAAGTGACTTGAATCAAATGTGTATTATGATAAAAGAGACAGGAATCCGACTCGACCTGTCTTTTTAGTTCATTTAGGCTGATTGCTTTGCAGTCCACACTGCCGACTCTCGATAACAAATTGGCAAACAAATCTATAATTATCAGCTTGGAAACAGTATAAGAATTTATACCGATACATCGCTTCCGTGCAATGAAGAAGTTGATCATTCTTAAAAGTTTGTCACATTCGATAACAAATCTTGTGATGTAACACATTCTCTGATGGGCTGAACAGCTCAATATTGCATGTTCATAGTATGATAGAAGTGTTTTGATTGGTTGTTACATCTGGCTGACAGACAAAACGTGTGGAAAATGTCATCGACAGTAATTTTATCCCGTATCTAAAAATAAACCGTGACGTAATGACTGACGTATTTAGCAAATGGGGGACTATTATTAAACTTCGCAGATCGTCGTCAGTTTTGGAATTATTTTTTATTATATATAGTTAATAAAAATGAAATATAAATATCATTAACATACAATATATAGTATTTATTGTCATGATTTGTTATTTATTAATAATGCCCACAAATTATTTGGTAGTGTTGTTCAAAGTTTGACCGGCTGTCGGCTGCTGCTGTGTTGATAAACAAACGATCGTGTTTCGCACCCAGGTTGGTCCTTATCATCTTTCCTTCAGCTGGGAAAAACTATTACTCGCACATAAGGCGGGGTGCTTCTCAGAAATTACATTTTGTTCCTAAAAAATTACACTTTACCGCGAGTATATACGGTATTTAAAAGAATACAAATTCCAATATTAAATGCTGTTGAAAACCTATTATAATAGTTTTTAACAGTACAAGGTAGCAGCTTTATGTCCTTATAGGTTAACCCTCACCGTGCGGCATTATTTTCAACAATCCTTCCCAAGTGGCTCATTCTAGACGCCTCAACGATTTCATTATCTCATTTTGCCTCTCACTGAATTAATCCCATCTTCTGGACCTGATAGCAAGATTCGGGAAAACTCTGTCTCCCGCACGGTAAGGGTTAATTCAGAATTTTAAATGTAAAATCATAACAATAGTCATGTTTAGTCTCACCTAGTGACTAGAGTAAATTCTATCCATGTATGGCAAAAAATAATAAATAAAATAGCTGATAATAAATACATAAGGCCCATAGGAATGATAAGTCACAATATGTCACAGAACTCGCAGTAATTGTATCAGGTTGACGAAAAATATACGTAAGTATTTACAATTATACATCAGCATTTATAAACAATAAAAGCATTGCACAAAATTAGCTGAAACATCAGTACTGATTTCAACATATCACGGTTAACTACATAAAATAATTCAATACTTCAAGGACATTTTTAAGTTGTTGTTTTTTAAGAAGGGCGGGTAGATTTTAAAAAAAAGAAAAAAAAAAGAAGAGAAGAATTATTTTGGGGGACCAAAGTATAACATAAAATGCCAATTCAGCTGTTTAAGGTTTTGCTGATTCAGCTTGTTTTAATCTCGGCTCCGTTTCTCAAAGCGATCTTAGGCCAAGTTCCAAATCAATTTCTGCGCTACAACAGTCATAAGCTTAAGAAACAACTCAACAGGACATTGTTTCCAAAATCAAATATGATTTTTTAACACTAAGATCGCTTTGAGAAACAGGGGCCTGTACCGAGGGAATGACGAACAGTGTATAAGCTTAAATTGAAAGTAGCTTATAATGTAAAGAAGCATCCTAGCACTCTCAAGCCACCTTTTCACTCGTTCGGCAAACTGGAAGACTTCGTCAACCATATAGCGATCGTACGATCACCGACAAAATGAGCTTGAGCGTGGTATTCTTGGCACAGAGCATGAAACTTGGTGCTCCCAACGCGACCATGTTACGACCTGAGTGTGTCCTCACTGCCCTTGAGGCTCCTATTGTCAAGAATATGACAATCTCATCGTGCTTAACCCTTACAGTGCTGAACCCAACACTTGTCAACTTCAATTTCCAAATTCCGACCTAAACAGGCTGTTGAAAACCTTTGCTGTAATAATTTGCGTAAAAGAGCTCCTGTAGGAGCTCTTTTACGCAAATTATTACAGAAAATGTTTTCAACAGCCTTTTTAGGTTGGAGTTTGGACATTGAATTTGACAAATGTTGGGTTCAATACTTAAAGGGTTAAGTATTCTTTACTTGTCCGCGGACGACCAGCTCGTAAAAATGAACTTGTCCGTGTTCAAAATTTGCCTGGTTATGGTCGGACGAGTCTGGCATAGTAATTCCACACACCTATATGCAATATTTGTTTTATCTGATGTCTAAATTAATTAATTATATTTTTCTCCGTGTTCTCCAAACACTCTGATCTTTCAAAACACCAGACTTAAAACACAAATAACCCGAGTGGTTTTTTTTGTTGTGTATGTACACATTAATTGGATGGTCAAATTATCTCCTCCCTTACTTCTACCTCCTTGTAACTGAATTAGACTTTAAGTTGATCTATTCGACCCATCTTCTTAAAAAGCTGATCTATAAAAACACCAGATTTACATCTGAATTAGTATTTAACCCCAAGTTCTGAACCCTAAACTTATTAATTTCAATGTCCAAACTTCAGCCTAAATAGGCTATTGAAAACCTTTCCTGTACTAATTTATGTAAATGAGCTCATACAAGAGATACAAGAGCTCATACAGAAATTAGTACAGGATAGGTTTTCAACAGCACAAGGTGGCACAAGAGTTTTGAGTTATACTTACCCCACTTCAGCACTGTAAGGGATATTATGGTCGGTTTCCCATATATTCCATCCTAGGTAACTCCAAGGCCTTTACGCTCGCTACCGACAACGCTACTAG
>JAULCD010155368.1:0-11024 GCA_032361085.1 Calliostoma canaliculatum
GAGAGAGAGAGAGAGAGAGAGAGAGAGAGAGAGAGAGAGAGAGAGAGAGAGAGAGAGAGAGAGAGAGAGAGGGAGGGTGTGGTAGGGAGAGGGAGGAGGGGAGAGAGGTGGATAAGGAATTTTATGGACTGATGGAGGAAGAAGGGAAGGGGAAGAAGAAAGACACCTTCGCCACTTGAACAATGCTTAGTAGGTCAGAAAAAAAGTTTCCTTGTATCGATTACATCCGCGGCCTTGGGATGACTACAAGCTCTCTCAAAGTGAAAATGTCTTAACATTCATGTTAGTGCTTTTCTCCTTCCGAGATCGCTCAGATGAAAGTTAAGACGTCTCAAATTTAGATAGCTTTGTTACATTAGCCCCCAATGTTAGTGGAACTGCAAATCAAGATTATTGAAACTGCGGCCATGTAGCGACTTTAAACTTTCACAAAGCTAAGATGTCTTATTGTTCATCTTTCATGGTCGCTGTAGCTTATGATTTTAAGGTACACGGTCAAAGGATTGACAACTGTGGGGTGGGGTGGGTCGGGGATAATTATAAAAAAAGGACATTAGTATGATAGGGGTTAGTCCGTTAGCGGCATATTTGTACAAGATACATTTCGTAGGTGTAGTTATGGTGTATATTTGTATGTATGTATGTATGTATGTAGAAGAAGAGCATTGACTAGGCAAATCAAGCTGGGGGAGGTTACACCATTTTCTGACTTTTTTTTTCATGTTTGCAAACTCAATAATAAAGGATAGCAAGAATAAAAATTGACATGTGCACACAGATAGACCTGTTAAAGCCATACTTTTTAGCACTGGGTATTTTTCAATTTATTTGCTTGTGGGATTTGTGGTTACATAAAATAAACACATTTTGATCTGTACCGACAATTTCAATCCAACTTTTTCTTTTTGTTAAATATTTGCTCTACAAAGAACACTAAAGCACCATTGGTTTACACACGTAATATAGCGCTCACATGGAATCAAACACAAGAATTGCAACTGTGTCTTTTGGTTTCTCAGCACTGGTAAATTTCTGATGCTGTTGCTAGGTACTGTAAACAAAAGGTCACCGGAAGAAATTGTCGTGGACACGCCTCCTGACCTTACTTGGGGTCAATTCATTGCCTTGTGTCATCATCAAAATAGGATTAAATGCAAACAAACAAACAAATTTCACTAAAACTGCAGCATCAGATCTTTTATATCAACTATCACACTTTACCCAAATAGCTTTATCAGTCCACAAAATAAATTATACAGAAGGGGACTATTTCGTCTACTAAGTCCTTCCGGGTCGACTAAGTCCTTCCGGGTCGGATAAGTCCTTCCGGGTTGAGGTCAAAGTTGACCTGACCTCAGCCTCACACACGTGCTTTTCACGCAAAACAAAAACATTCATGCAATGCGCCCACGTCTCAAGTTCAAGGTTACTTTCTCTTATGTCAAGCTGACCAGGTGGCTACTATTCACTTCAACATACCTTTCTTTCAAATCACTTTTCTCCTTCAATGTTAATCTGACAAGTTGTGGAATCATTTAAATCATCACAGGTACAGGTACAGGTAACAGGTACAGGTACGGATACAGGTAGTGTTTACAAATTCTAAACTTTAACTTCTCTTGACGTCAACTTGGAACCTGTGCAAAGTGTAAAGAGTCAACTGCTCTTATTTTTCACTCTGTAAGTAACATCTTTCTTTCTAAAGTAACCCCCAAGTTCTTCGCCCACTTTTTGGTGGTGAAAACTAAATCCTATTTGAGGAGTTCTTTTACCATTTTGTGCTGATAAAAACCCAGTGATGTCATAAAGAGCCAGTCGATGTCGCTCGACTGATAGGTTCAGTCCATAAATCCTAAAATTGTTGTAAACTGCGCACTTTTCAAAGAAAAACTTGTTTTTCTTTGGAAAGTGCACAGTTTACAACAATTTTGGCAATTGTAAACTGTCTACTTTCCATATAATTTTTTTCTTTGGAAAGGACAGTGTTTACAACAATTTGGGCATTTGTAAATTGAACCGTTCAGTCCAGTGTGTGTATAGCTTGTTTTTCACAGAGTTATAATATATTTTAATAATATTATATTGTGTTGTTTGTGTCACAATTCATGGGAAATCCTCTTAATTCTGTAGATACCTAAATTGTTAAAACAATTTTTGGGGGCCAAATATATTAGCCAAGGCAACTTTCCTTTCAAACATATCAAATTAAATTTTGATTTTATATCTGACAAAATATATCAATGACTATCCTCTTACTCGTCATTGCTGGGCCAATAGGTTTAGTTTACAAATATAAAAATCGTTGTCAACTACACTTACAAACGAAAAACTTGTTTTTCTATTAGGTTCAGGTTTGCTTAATAAATACCAAAACTATTGTAAACTGTGCATTTTCCAAAGAAAAACAAACCTGGTTTAGTGAACGGGAAGATAAAGATAAAATATTCATGTTAATTTATCAGTATGAAATTTATAAGAAAGTGTCGTCTTGCATTTAACGATATGTCTTCATCTTAGCATTGAAAAATATTTGATTTTATTTTGGGGCCCGTTTTACAAAGACGTCATAACTTTACGACGTCCTAAACCATATCACTGAGTTAATAGATTTGGAATACAAATGCAAGGTTTTTTTGGGAAAGTGCACAGTTTACAACCATTTTTTGCATTTGTAGACCAAATCCAAGTTTTTCTTTGGAAAATGCACACTTTACAACCATTTTTGCATTTGTAGACTAAGTCCATGAACCCAGTGACATGGTTTAGGACGTTGTAAAGTTATGACGTCTTTGTGAAACAGGGCCCAACTTTATCTGTTCCAAACTTGTCATCCTGTGCCTTGTCCACCTTGTCTTCATGGCCTATGCATTCCGTCACCAAATGACCATGTATTCGAGTGCAAGTACAGCAACATCACTTTTCATGGTATTGTATGTCCTTGACCCTTCATGGTATTGTATGTCCTTGACCCTTCAAGTGCCGAGTGCAACACTGTTTTAAACTGAGTTGGTCATTAAATAACTATAGCTTGTTTCCCGCCCCAACATTTTCATCCTGTCACGTCTTTGATGGGAAATAAATATGACAGTGCATGAAGGGGTTTGATGCCAATGCTTGATGCTTGGGAACCAATAATAGGTGCTTAAGAACCAAGGCTTGATGCTTGAGAATTTATGCTTGAGAACTAATGCTTGATGCTTGGGAACCAATGCTTGGGAATTTATGCTTGAGAACCAATGCTTGATGCTTGGGAATTTATGCTTGAGAACCAATACTTGATGCTTGGGAACCAACGCTTGATGCTTGATGCTTAAGAAAAAAGACTTAATGCTTAAGAATGAAGGCTTGATTCTTAAGAAGTGTAGCTTGAAAACTAATGCTTGATGCTGTAGGAAAGAATTCCTGGGTAAAGAGGACCTTGTCTTATCTGCCGGCTTGTCTATTTCGCACGTTTTTAATTTACCATGAAAATTGGTGTTGCAATGACAAACGCATATCATGATTCATTTTCTATATTATAATCAGAGCAGAGTAATCACAGATACAAAGATACTTCTCGTTGTATTATATGACTTCTAATTGGGAAATCAATTTTAACTTCAGCTATACCTGAGGAACTATTCATAGTGTATGGCTCAGATGATTGAGATGATGGGACTGTGCGGATGTTTAACCCTTACAGTGCTGAATAGGGTTAAGTAAATTAAACTGTCACCACCTTGTGCTGTTAAAAACCGTCCTGTGGTGATTTGTTTAAAAGAACTGCTCTGGGAGCTCTTTTAAACAAACTACCACAGGAAAGGTTTTTAACAGCTTATTTGGGGCAGAATGTTGACAGTGAACGAAAAGAAAATTGTCTTAGCACTTTAAGGGTTAAGAGATTTTATCTATTTTATGTAAAAAGGGAAGGGGTAGGGACAGCAATACTTTACACATATACATGGGGGGATGGTTAGTGGTTTTGTACATGTTAGAGAGAGTGGGTGGGTGGTTTGGAAGAAACGGGGGGGTTTATAATGTGCATAATATTTAAAAGGGTTCACTCATTTTGTGGAAATTTTTTGATAAAAATTCTCTCTTATCCATTCTTGCTGTATATTATGAACGGTTTCTCAAGATGAGTGAAGCGTAAAGGGTGATAAAACTTTCAAAAATAGTTCTGGTAACTTATTGTATATAATAAGTATTGTTTTTAATTACACTGCTACAGAGGAAAAACAGATTTTATACTTCCCAATTTCTATGATTTTTATAATAATTATGAATTTATATACAGTCATTTCTCGCTTATCCGGATACTTTAATTTGATTGAAATCGTCCGGATAAACAAATTTGCGGATATCTGATTCAAGGACTTTCAATGAATTCTGTGAAATGCTGTGAAATCGTTTCAAGCAAAATTCCTCCGGATATCTGAAATCCGGATAAACGACATGACTGTAATTAGGAATGCTTTGTACATTAAATGTTTTGTAAAATAAAACACGAATAAACCTTTGTGACAGTCACCAACATATTCCAGTGCCAAGATTAAAGCAATTAAACAATAAAATGTCGCCATATTTTTCTAGAATTTTGTAAATAAGAAATGTAGTGAATGTTTAATTTCAAATGTTTGTTACAAGTTGAAATAATTTCCAGTGCTATTAACATAATTCTTGATTAACCCCCGGAGTGGTAAATTTGAAATTTGAATTATGATCACCTTGTTTCTCTGAAAACCTGCAGTGCTGAGTTCATTTTTTAATTTTTAAAAGGAAGTGGTTAGCCATAAATCAGGACTTTTATGGATGTCAACGTCTTTGTATATACATGTTCACAACATTTCAGGGCATATGCTTGCTCCTTCTTCACCTGACCTGACCTGACCTGACCTGACCTGACCCGACCTGACCTTAAAGTGAAGAAGGAGCAAGCATATGCCCCGAAATATCGTGAACATATGTACCAATAATGTGACATAAACACAAGTCCTGAATTATAAGTTCAGTGGAGGGTCACAAAGAAATTAGGACAGTCTAGCGGGAAGGGTCATGTAAAAACTATATATCTTTGTGGAGGGTCAAAGAGAAACTTACGCAACCAAAATTAAAAAGATTTAAAATGATTATTTGTTCTAAGGGGAGGGTCACACAAACAATTACGAGTGTTTGCGGAAGGTCTTTAAAGATGTGACAAACAGGGGGGTAGTGTCAGATGTTTTAATACATGACCGTGCCACATAACTTGATTAATCCTCATCCTTGGTTAACTTGACTGTGATGTCTCCATTCTGTTCCAATACATACCTTGAAGTTAGGGAGTGGGGTGGGGTGGGATCGCAATGCTAGACGATAGACCAGAAGGTCTGAAATTGAATCAAAAGATTTCACCATGTACAAAAAGTTAGCTGTAAATCATTACTTGGCTGGAAAGTATTTCTTCATCATAAAAACACCACTTATGTTTCTGAATTTGAAGACCAGGACCTAATTCCTCAAAGCTTTCTTAGTGTTAAGATGATTTTTAAAACAAGGTGGAGCTGTTTCTTATCATAAGCTTACGACTGTCATAGCGCAGAGTTTGATTTGGAATCGATTTCTGTACTATAACAGTCGTAAGTCAAGGTTATATTTTAACACTTACGACAATGTAACAAAGATTGTGGGTTGTGGCTATTTGTAACTTAGAATTAATGATATTGAAACAATTGTGGCAAGCATATCAAGTATGTATTGGAAAAGAATGGAGCTGTCAAGACCTGGTCAACTAAGTATGATCAAATATATTTTGTTTTATTTTGTTTTTGACTGGATTGATGAACACAGAATCTCATGTCACCGTATAATCCATGAACATGCTTCCATGTATATTGAATATCAAAGCCATTACATCACGGGCTAATGGGTTTAGTTTATAAATATCAAAATAGTTGTAAACTGCACAGTTTACAATAATCTTTGGCGTTTTTAAACTAAACCCATTTGCTCAAAGATTGCTTTCAAGAAATACAATGTTTTTTCATTTGTTCTCATATATTATTTTCTTCTCTTTTTTTTAAACTAATGGAAGAAACTTGAATAATTTGTGTGTCACATGAAGCTTTTTTGTAGTTACCTTAAGGCCATAGGTACAAAATGTCTTGTTTCTCGTCACCACATAACCCAAAAAATCGCCTGTTTTCAAAACTATTTTTTTACGCCCTAAACTTCAGCTTTAAAGTCCAGCTTCATTTTGTTTCCGGCATTCCTGATTTTCATTCAACTCTGCAAGCAGACAACATGCCTTTTGTTGTGTTACAAAAACAACAGAATTCAATAAATTATAAAAATAAAAATAAACCCCACCCGCTCTACCTTGTCTTTTTTTTTAAAGTGAAGAGAAACAAGACTTTTTTCTAATATGGCCTAACCCTCATAGCGCACATTGAACAGTATGCCACGATACTGTTACTAGCTGCTTGTTACTTATATCTAATTAGTCTGGAAAAAAAACCTAACACATTTTTTGTTACACCAAAATTGCAACTTTAGTTGTAACAAAATGAAACCAGTTTGCTTTCCAAGATTCATTTATGGATTTTTTTCAGTCAAGCCTTCTGTGAATATGCTTTTAACATTTAGTCAAGATTTATTATATGCTTCCTGAATTTTACAAGTGCAAGTTCTGTTAACCCTTAAAATGCTGAGCACAACACTTGTTCATTTTAGTTGTCAAATTCCAACTGAAACAGGCTGTTAAAAACCTATCCTGTGGTAATTTGTTTTAAAGAGCTCCTACAGGAGCTCTTTTAAACAACTTATCACAGGATAGGTTTTCAACAGCAAAAGGTGGTCGCAATTTTAAGACTGGCTGAAATCTACTCAGCACTTTTAGGGTTAAACAAGTGCTATCCAGATTTTTGCTTGAAATTTTGAATTTAGACAAAATTATGAAAGGTGTGAATTGTGCCTAATTTTTTTTATTGAGTTATACATCAGCTGATATACATGGACTTAAGAACGTTTCACTATAATAAAGTGAAATTTGAGTTAGGATTTCATCAATATGTATGTTATGGACTTATACTAAAATTTCACTGATATGTAGTAGACTTAAGATAAAATTTCACTAATATATAGTGAAAGTTGAATTTCACTGGAAAATATGTAATGGACTCGAGCTAAGTTTTCACTGACATATAGTGGACTTAAGCAAATATTTCACTGACAAAAAGTGGACTTAAGCTAAGATTTCACTGATATGTAGTGGACTTGAGTTAAGATTTTGCTGATATATAGTGGACTTAACTTAAGACTAAACTGATAAGTAGTGGACTTAAGCTAAGATTTCACTGACAAAAAGTGGGCTTAAGCTAAGATTTCACTGATATGTAGTGGACTTGAGTTCAGATTTCACTGATATGTAGTGGACTTGAGTTAAGATTTCACTGATAAGTAGTGGACTTATCGGTAAGCAAAGACTTCGCTGATATATAGTGGACTTGACACCGGAAAAAATGTATAGAAATTATTCAAACCAATGGAAAACCATAGAATAATTTCTATACATTTTTTCTTGTGTGAGTGAAAGTTTCACTGATATGCAGTGGACTTAGTTATTTCACTGACGAAAAGTGGACTCAAGTCCACTACATATCAGTGAAATCTTAACTTGAGTTGAGCACTTGAGGAGACAATACATCGATCAGAGCTAGGGAACATTACACTGGCCTGAATTTGTTTTTGTCTTCAGTAAATCTAATAATGATTGTTATCTTTTAAAGAAAATAAGTTATCCCAACATTTTTTATGCACCTTTTGTGTAAGTTTACGTCTGTGATAAATCATGGTTATGAGTGTAGGGCCACTAGTACCGCTGAGCAACAAGTGAAGTGTACTGTAGCTATACGGAGATAACCACTACAAGATTAGGAGACACTCTTCAAGGGAAGCAGGGAATGAACAGTAATTCTAAAAAGAGGATCCGTAAAAAAAATTGGCAAAGAATCTGCAAAAAAAACCAAATGAATTGTTTGATTGGCATTTTAAAAGTTTGTGTAAAGTATGAAGGACAAAATTCTCATAATGCTTTTGTCATTCATGAATTGAATTGAAATGTTTTTGGTCATTAATAAAATGGATGAAAAATTGACAATTTAATGAAGAAAATTGTCAAGAAAAAAACCCCTAGTTCAACCTTGGTCGTATCCAAATCATAGCCTTAAAACTGTGATAGGGGAAGGTGGGACGAAATAAATTGTTCCCAAAATGTATGTCGGATTAAGAAGGGCTGACTAGTTGGTTTAAAGTAACACTGATTTCACTCTTGTTGTTAACCCTTAAAAAGTGTCTCTTTATTTCCCCATTTAATGAACTTGTCTTGTGATCATATCTCACCTGTCATAAACGTAAAGTCTGTCATGGATTTGACCAAAATACTTAAAACATCTATTACACTTATGATGCATATGTGTTTCATTGATGAAAATCATCACCATTACTATGATTAAAAATATTATTTTTAATGCCACTGATTGTGTTTTTGTTTTTGCTTACTTTAATTCTAAATGTTTCAAAGACAATATTAGAACGGTCCTTAACCCTTACCATGCAGCTTTGCTTGATGCTATCTTTCCTGAGTGACGCGTACCCGTTAGTTCAAGATTTCTTGGATGTCAACTTTTGGTTTGTTCGTAAGTTCACGACGTTACGGGGCATATGCTTCTCCTTCATCAGGTGAATGATGTATCAGTTGCCTCAACAATTTTGCCTATCCCAATTAGTATCTCGCGGAAACTATGCGCCAGATGCACGTAAAATCTTTCGTCCTGCATGGTAAGGGTTAATGCGATCAAGAGTTAACCCTTGGAGCGTTGGATTTAACCCTTGCTGCAATATTTTCTATTATGTGTCTAAATTTTAACACATGGCTATTGAAGATCTATCTTGTGGTAATTTGTTTAAAAGAGCTCCTGAAGGAGCTCTTTTAAACAAATTACCACACGATAGTTTTTTCTAACAGTTTTAAATTCTACTTACTTCATGTCAGTACAATAATGGTTAATAAAAACTAGACTTGTGGACGTAACAAGTGAATAAAATACTTGTACTTTCACCTCTTTAACCTCAGATCACTTTGAGGAATGGGGTCCTGATAGAAAAATTGGAATATAGTTGCAAACCTATATGCTATCACACATGACAAAATACCAAATATATTCAAGTAGTTTATTCATAGCTGGACATTTTACATCAGGTGAAAATGAAAGGAAGGACTAGACAAGTTTTAGGTTCGCAGATCAACGAAAATAAAAGACCCGATGTACAACTGAAACTGGTCTTACCACATCTAGATGTTATATTTACTTTTTCAGATAGTGTAATCCCTAATATAACATAAAGTTGTGTTTTTCACTGTCTAAATGGCATAAAATTCATTACTGTTACCATGTATGTCAAGTATCACAAATTGTAAATAGTGTCACAAAACTATTCTGAACTTTAGCGATTAATTTTAACATGTTAACGCAAGAAGACATAGGGAATTATTAGTGACAAAATAACAAACCAAATTAATAACAAAACAATAATAAATAAAATACTGACCTTTGATCACATGTTTAAGAAGTTACATTAAAATCACCTTTGTGTAATATGATTAATGCTGTTTTTTTCACCCTGGCACTTGTTGTAAATATAGTTAAACTGAATACAGTAATTATATTGAATATAGTAATTATATTGAATACAGTAATTATATTGAATACAATAATTATATCGCATAGATTATTTAAACTGGATACAGTATTTATTGAATAAAGTATTGATATTGAATACAGTAATTATATCAAATTCAGAAACATTCAGAGTTTCATTAGTATCTATTTCTTGCGACCAACCCACGGCTGTTGAAAACTTATCCTGTGAAAAGTTCTTTAAAAGAGTTCCCAACATGACTAAACTGTGCTGTTGAAAACCTATCATGTGGTTACTTGTTTAAAAGAGCTTCCCAAATGGAAGCTCTTTTAAACAAATTACCACAAGATAGGCATTCTAAAGCACAATTATTTTATGGAGAGCTCTATTAAACAACTTTCCATAGGACAGGTGTGGTAGCCCAAATCGGGATAACGAGTCCACATTTTTACATCAACCAATTTGCCGCGGGCGAGTTTTGGTCACAAGACGGGTATTATTTTAAAGTGCCGACAAGGGCAGAGCAAATGGACGCTTACGAGTGGTTTACTAGTTATTGTCTAAAACAAACAACCGCCCTTGCAAAAGACAAATCAAAAGCATTTTTAGTAATACTATATCACGTAAACATTTATAATAAGATAAATTAATTTTTAAATTAACGTTAGACAATATGGGTCTTATCCCGATGTAATGCATACAGTAATCTATGGGTTATTTAAATCTTAAGTCATCCTCCAGACAAATGATGGTTTTATTAGTTTTGTTTTAAAGTGACAGTGTCATAAATACTTTAAATTATAAGGTTCAACCGGGTCACATTCTTAGATCTTATATCAATATGACTTTGTTCGAGTAGTGTTAAAAACAGAATCATGCTAACCCTTTAAATGCTAAGTTAATTTCAGCCAGTCTTAAAACTATGACCACCTTGTGCTGTTGAAAATCTATCCTGTGATAATTAGTTTAAAAGAGCTCCTGTAGCACAAGATGGCCACAGTGTTAAAATCGACTTAACTTTTTTTAGCACTGTAAGGGTTAAACCACAATAAAATGCACATCTAAATGTTTTTAATAAAACTAAAAACAAAGATTGTGTATTCAAGACATGAAACATAAAAGTCCACAGGGTTACTTATTAAAATACATTTTAATTAGTTAACCCTTCACCACACAAATATTTAATTGTAATGTATCTGCATATCAATATAAAATGCCTCCTACATTGAAGATCTCAGTGAGTATAACAAAGAGTGAGTGAGTGAAATAGAGTTTTACATGGCTTTCAGCTATATTTAGGAGATAAACCTACTGTGTTGGAAAATCAGAGGCAGTATAACGTAATTATACTAGCTCTAAATTTCATT
>JAULCD010155479.1:0-11024 GCA_032361085.1 Calliostoma canaliculatum
GCCGCGCTGAATTTAATATAAATTAAAACTGTGATTGCTGTTGAAAACCTTTTCTTTGTTAATTTGTTTAAAAGAGCTCCTGTCGGAGCTCTTTTAAACAAATTATCAAAGGATAGGTTTTTAACAGCTTATTTAAACTGGAATTTAGGTATTTAAAAGATAAATGCTCAGCTTCGCACTCTAGGGGTTAACGTCTGTCGCCTTGGTACAAAACACTGGGAAGGGGTCACAGACTATGTGCCTAAAGCTCCAAGTTAATGAACAGTCTATGGCGAATAAATTCATTGTTAATGATACAGTCAATGGCGTATAATTCCATTGTTAATGATACAGTCCCGGTCAAGATGACATGGAAGTGCGATTTTGTAAAGAAACCACGGGATCGATCCTCCATAAATATTCAGAAATTATTTCCACATAACTGCGTACGAATCTTTTGGCAACAACAGTCAGATCAATCGTAACGACATGCGTCGCTTTGTCAGGATACAGTTTGCGCATGCGCAGATCGCTCACGACCCGACTAATCAACTTGGCTTTTGATGCATCTTCCGCTTCCGCTGTATCTTTTCCTTGAGAGAAGGGGCGAGCTTGACAGTGGAAGGCCTGTCGTATATTTCTTCAATCTTTTCAGGACTAGTTTTGAAAGTGTGTATGATCTCCAATTGGAGAAGTTGACCGGATAGATCTGACACTTCCTCTTCAAGTTTATCCAGGTTGTCGGAAAACGTATCCAAATCGGTTTTAAGCGAACCATATGATTTCTTACTCGTTTCAACTTTTTCCGCTAACATTACTTTTTCCTGCGCCTTCACAGCTATCTCGTCACTGATTTTAGACAGCTCTCGTTCAATTTCGCCGAGGAATTGTTCTAAGTCTCGTACCTGTTTCAACAACCTTGACCTTTTCATCTGAAGATTATAATTTCGTTTTGTTTGAGTTAAGGTTAGTTTCAAAAAGTCGACCATAGTTTCTTTCTGTTGTTTCTCAACATGTTTAGTTTTCTTCTCATGTTCAGTTCCAACCAGCTGTCCTTCAAGGCAGTTCAACTCTGTTTCAAGCTTATTAAGTTTTTCCCTGTTGTTGTGCAGCAGAATGTAGGCCGCCTTTACGCTCTTCCCGACCTTCTTGTGCTTCTCCTTCTGGTTCCACAGTTCCTCCTCCCGCCGCCTGGTGATGCTGCGTGTCTGCTTGATGTAGTTGTCAATCTCGTACATGTAGTCCTCGTCCCGCTGCAGCCACTGACGCGCCGTCTGACACATACTCTCAACCTTGTACGAAACGTCGGACACGAATCTCAAAATAGGAAAAGCCTTTAGGTCACACGAAATAAGGATTCGTTTCGAGAACTTTGTGTCGTCGTATAAGTCCTGATGAAGGCCGCTGTTGAAGCTTTTGATGAGAATCTGTGTGTTGGTTAGTACACTGTCGATCTTTGTGAGGTATCCCGACACTTCGTCAGTGTACTTCACACCGACTTCAAGCTCCACGGCGTTGTCATGGTAACTGATACAGTTCATCTTAAACCTGTTGAGCACATTTTGTTGGAACGTGTGCAGCAGAAGTTTGAAACTTTCCGTTGTAGTTTTGACGTTTTCCCAGTATTCGGTGAGGAATGGTATACACTCAAGCTCTGCGGCATTGCCCAGTTCTCGGAGATTATTCAGAAGGCCAACTATTCTAAGTTCCGAGTCTATTACTTCAAGTTTCACCCCGCTCTTTCTCAGCTCGCTGTTTCCTTGCAGGAAGTGTTGGTCACACTGTTTTAGATACTCCTCAAACTTTTTGTCCGACACTTCCTCACATTGGTAGTAGCCGACCTTCACCCTGGCCAGTTCGACCTCGACCTCGTGGATCTTGCCCCTAAGAAACTCGAGGCCTTCCACATAAAACCGCTGTAGCCGTGGACGGTTCTCCCTCTCTGTAGACTTCGGAGTGTCCTGCTAAAAAGGAAACAGTGTTAGTGTAATATATAAAACGATTTTAAAAGAATAAGTAATATGCAACCATTTAAAAAATGCACAGTAATGTAATAAAAACAAACACACATTGTATCCTTTGTTGTAATAATTCTCTACTGATTTTTGCTTCGTCAAAATATTTTCGTTTTTTAATTTTGGACTACCTGGCCACCGTTTGTCAAAGTGATCTTAAGTGATCGTGATCGTAAGTGATTTTATAAACAATGTTCTGTGGAGTTGTTTTTTATTATAGGTTTCCGATTGTAGCAGGGAAATCGATTGGCGGACTATTAGTATCAGTTTACAAAAGCAAAATTCTTTGTAAACTGTTAAATTTGTAAACAAGAATTATTTGTTTTTCTTTGGTTTACAGTTTACGGATTTGTTAAACAAACCCATTGACCTAATGTCAAACACACCAAAGTTGATTTGCTAAGGGACGCAAAAATATTTACGTTTGCGTCCAAATGGACGCAACAAATCTACAAAAATCAGTGTTATTGCAAGCGATTGTCGTGGCGCAGAGATCGCTTTGGAACCGGTGCCATTCGGCACCGGTTCCAAATCGATTTCTGCGCTACGACAGTCGTAAGCCTTTGATAAGAAACAACTCCACAAGACAATGTTTTAATTATCACCTACGATCGACTTGGCCTTAGTTCCCTTTAAGGAACGGGGCCCTGAAAATATTTTAAAGAAGATGTGTCATAGTGGGACCCCAAAGTTATAACCTATAGGACACCTACAATTATTAGTTGCGAATCCCAGGGATTCCTACATTCATATGTCGAGGTAAGTCACTGCGTTTATCAATACGAATGAGGGCTACGTAGTTCACCCAGTTGATGTTATCAGCTGATACAATGAGGACGGATTGACTGAAACCTCAGCAGGAATGTGTTAGTTGCAACAAGTAGGCGTCAGTCATGGGCTGCCTGGCGACAGAATCATTACGGGTTTCACTTGATTGGAATCTTGAGTGATTTGAAGACATTTGCCTTTAACTCTAACAACGCCAAGCTGATTTTAGTGGAACTTATATGACCAGCCTGTGCTGTTGTGTTAAAATGACCTTTATGTCATTATCTGATTGTCATAAACATTATTTTTCATGTGTATATGTTTCATGGAAAATATTTTTTATGAACTTGAATTTTAGAGCACCAAATTAATTTTAGTCTAACTTTTAAAACTGTGACGATCTTGTGCTGTTGACAACCTTTGAATTTGAATTTTAGACCACAAAATAGATTTTTGTTTAACTTGAAACTGTGACGACCTTGTGCTGTTAAAAACCTGTGAACTTGAATTTTAGAGCACAACTTTGATTTTAGTTTAACTTGAAACTGTGAAGTTCTTGTGTTGTTCAAAACCTATGAGGTGATAATTTGTTTAAAAGAGCTCCATTCAGGAGCTCTTTTAAACAACTTATCACCGGATACATTTTCAACAGCCTTAGAATGAAGGAGGGATGTTGACAACTTAACAAATGAAATCGACACAGTGACATCGACTTGTGACGCCCAGTGACGCTTTAAGGGTTAACAGGTGTGTGAGTTCTATGTCAGACACATCAGTGTGGGATAATTACAAATATCAGATGAGAGTTGATTGCTGGCAATTTGTGTTCTATTTTTAAGGTGTGAAACTTATTCAATATATTGTGTCTATTTACAACAAATTGAGGGCGTTATTATTATTTAAAAATTAGTTTTTATTACTTATTTTGGGCGGGTTTGCTGTGAATTTTAGTAGTATTCATTTAATACATATTCAGTAATATTATACATGCACAAGTACATTTATTTCTTTTTGACTTTCACAAAATAATATTTTAATAAAATTATCAGGCCAAACAGAAAAATGTTGATGTTGTGTTTTTGATTTTGTTCCATCGGTTAATAATAAAAACATACTATTTTAATGTTGTTTATGTTTTATATTAACTAGCATTTTGGATGTAGATGAAACGCTGCTCTACGATATTGTCTATGTTTACATTTTTAATTAATAAGAAATAAGTTGTTAACTGTGTTTAGTTTATTTCCCCGTGAGGACAATGCAGGGTACATTACTGCGACGCGTTATCACCATTGGTTCATAAACACCCGACGAATTTGTGAGATATTAACCCTATCAGTAATGATCACATTAACCGTTTGAGTTTTAAGTCTAGTTAAGCACCTTTTGTCACAAAAAGTTTTTAAAAACCTATTCTGTGGTATTATGTTTAAAAAGGCTCACGCATACACCAAGACCTTTTCAGGTTAAACTTGCCAACGGTACAATCTTATTAAAATCAGTCATTTAGCTCCGTTGCGCTTGTAAAGTGTACAGGGAAGCGCGAAGGAGCAAAAAGGCTGTTTTTAATCAGATTGCCATAACTAGTAATGTATGGTTGCTCTTACATCTTAACCCTTTAAGTTTGAATTTTGGTTAAGTCTTAAAACCGACCACCTTGTGCTGTTGAAAACCTATCCCGTGGTAATTTGTTTAAACGAGCTCCTGCAGGAGCTCTTTTAAACAAATGACCACAGGATAGGTTGTTAACAGACTTATGACAGTTAAATGTTCACATTAGCACATACAGGGTTAACGTGTTTAGTGTTCAATGGCGCGTTCTTCTCGTGATAAGCTTAACACAGGTGTGACAGGTAACGTAAAGCGCACCTGGACCCCCCTTGCATATCCCCAGCGCTGCTATTGTTTCAAAAGGTGACCCATACTTACAATAATTCCCGAATGACTCATAAACCAAAACACGCAATCAAAATAGCATAAATCAGATTTAGGGTTGTTTGAAGAATGTTCCTTAAGAAAAAAAAATAACCTGGGGCCCGTTCTTCAAAGCGATCTTAGTGTTAAGATGATCGTAAGTCATTTTTAAAACAATGTTCTGTGGAGTTGTTTCTTATCATAGGATTACAACATTCGTAGAGCAGAGATCGATTTGGAACCGGTGCCGAATGGCACCGGTTCCAAAGCGATCTCTGCGCTACGATAGTCGTAAGCCAGTGTTATATTTTAGCACTTACGATCAACTTAGCTAAAATCGCTTTGAGGAACGGGGCCCAGATTAATTACATACCTAATACACATTGGATATTAATTTTAAAATAGTTCTGCAGTATTATAGGCATGGATTGTCTACGCCATTTTCAATCATTTTACCACGTTTGAGCAGTGTTTAGGGGGATCATTATTTCTTTTTTGACAATAATAGTTGTTAGTTTTATCTTTTAGGATAAATATTACAACCGATTGCGTTTAGATAAATATGTCAGACAATGACCCAAAATAATAAAATAATGTATCTACTTTAAAGGTAACTTTGACTTCATACGAAAAATCGTTCATGTAACTTTGTATTTAGTATGGCGTAATTGGTGATTATGTTTTTTAATAGCTAAGAACGCTTTTCTTGGTTATTAGACAGTAGTTAATCATGTTTAGAATTCGTTCAGTGAATGAGTACTGTAATAGCGGAATAGTATTGTAGATTTGGGTCCAGTTACACAGAGCTTCCGAAAGGCTAAGATGTTACGAGAGCGCTAAAACAAAGGGTACCGTAACGACAGCTTTGTGGGATGAGATCCTGATTTTTCATATAAAAAAATCATTAGAGAAAGTGTTCAATGGTCATAAAGAAGTAATGTCTTAGGTCAATCCGAGCTTACGATAGCGGGTTAATTATAATTTTACGTAAAGCAAAGCACGTAGTTTCACATTGAACCTACTTCAAGCCTCAAAATAAACTGATTGGAATCATTCTGTCAGCTGAATGTACATACATATTACGAGTCATATTACGAGTGAAGCTCTTCTCCTACAAAGATTCGCCCTTATCCCAAATGCATTTACAATGTGGCCAAATATACCAAAAAATGAATAGATTGCTTAGTTTTAGTAATGTTAAAAATTTACGTAATCTTGCGAAATGTATTGTACATCTGTCTAACTTACTTAAAACAAAATGATGTCATATATTGTGTATGAAGCTGATACCTACCATCTTGTTAAAATTATCTTAACTTGTGGTGTTTAAATTTATGACTCGAATTGCATATATTTTATTCACTCTGAATAAAAAGCTGAAAAATGTTATAGTTGTGTATCAACATCAATTGTTTCTTCTGCTTTGTAAATAGTTCTGTTTCCTCATTGAACAACTAACTTTAAATGTTTTTTTAACTACACCTGAATGCTGATTAAGATCAACCAAATTTACTTTGACATCATTACTGTTTAACTTATACTGTCATCCTGCTACATGTGATGTTACTAAAATTTTATATAGTGTACTCATGTACCACCGTGGGTGGTTTTCGAGAATAAAATGAATCTGAATCTGAAAAACTACAACCAGTTCCTTATCGCCCAGCGCTGTCTTCGTTATCAATGCGACATAATCAACGACTTGTTTCAGAGGACAAATTCTAACTGAGGAATCAACGGTTTGGGTTTCCATGTACATGAACTCTGGTCTTCACATCTGTGTCATGTTTATAAAAGTTGATTTACAATTAACTAACAGGGCCCCGTTTCACAAAGACGTCATAACTTTACGACGTCGTAAACCATGCCATTGGGTTCATGGATTTGCTTTACAAATGCAAAAAAACGTTGTAAACTGTGCACTTTCCAAAGAAAAACTTGTTTTTCTTTGGAAAGTGTACAGTTTACAACGTGTATTTGCATTTGTAGACCAAATCCATTAACCCAGTGACAGTTTTTCTTTGGAAAGTGTACATTTTATAAATACCATGGTCATTGTAAACTGTGTACTTTCAAAAGAAAAACTTTTTTTTTCTTTAGAAAGGCATAAATTACAACGACTTTAACACTTTTTATCCAAACCTATTGGTCTAGTGATAAAATGTAGATTTACTTTCATAACCCAATGTCATGACATTGGATATCTATGTGTTCTCTCATCAAGATCGATTTTAATATTTATGTTCAATTAGTGCTAAACTAGGATATTTACATTACAATTGATTGTTTTATAAAGGCGGTTCAATAATATTTTCTTAAAGTGGGATTTTTAGGGTCAAGGTATGATTTTACTGCAGTTATTTTGAAGGGGGTGAGTATCGAAAGGGTTCAGAAGGATGGAAGTTGTCCAAACATGGAATTAGGATTAAATCAGTTACAAAAATGACGATTTATCAATTACTTAAAAATAAAAGTTGTTATTTGGTGTTGTCAGTGAGGTGTAGCATGGGCAACATGTATTTATAATGTTTAAAAAAAATATGGTGAGAATAGGGTCCTGTTACTCCTCTTTAACCTTTAAAGTACTGAACCCAACACTTGTCAATTTGAATGTCCAAACTCCAACTAAAATAGGCTGTTGAAAACCTTTCCTGTACTAATTTGTGTAAAATAGCGCATATCTTTTAACGGGTTTTTATTTCATTACACTGACTGACCGAAGTCACAAAATCTTTACCACCGATGTTACATACATCTAAAAAAAGACAAATGCAGGAAGTAAAATCTATTAACAACATCAAAATGCCAACGTAATGAACACTAGAAATGACAAGAATACAGCATCTGATATTGATGTTACAGCTGCTCATATTGACGGTAGGTAGCAAAATCGATTGTGGAAATTGATAGACAAAAGGCAGGGCGCAAGGAGAAATTCTTAAGTTCAATAACAAGTTGTGTGCGCAGCCATCCCTTGACTCAATACATGTCGAAACCATTCGACGCACACACAAAATCAGTCGACTGATGATGTCACGTGGTACACGTCGCCATTTTCTTGGGTTGGATGTTTTGTTACTATTGTGTCTACATCCCAGATTGCCTACACCCGAGTTTGTCCCAGTTTGCCTACATAAACATGTGTAGGCAAACTGGCACATGTGCCAGTCATTTAAGTCTTTTAAGCCTTTTTAATATTTTGATAGATAAATCTTTTAAGGAGAATCTTAAAGTTCTGAATACAACACCTGTCAATTCTAATGTCCAAGCTCCAACTTAAATAGGTTATTAAAAACCTTTCCTGTAAGCTCTTTTAAACAAATTATTACAGGAAAGTTTTTTTAACTACACACTGTGGTAACAACTTTTAGTTATACTCATCCCAGTTCAGCACTGTAAGTGTTAACTATATATAACTTGGACAAGTTCAGTTTTGCTGCGGACAAGCTGTTTATTTGTCTGTAAACAAGTTTAACCCTTACCGTGCGGCGCACGGAAATATCCGGGTCAGGCTATTAGCCTGACCCGGATATTATCGTGAGCCGCATGGCGGAACTCTTAAAAAAATTCGGAACACGCCACTCGTGATAAATTTTCCAAAACTATGCTGCACGGTAAGGGTTTAAAAACAATGGTATTTCCACACCCTTGATTTTGCGCTGTCAGTAGCTCTCCCCTGCATGGTCTGCAAGCTGTGATTCTTTTAGGGGTGTAACGATTCATCGATAGTATCGATATCGTCATCGCCTGTCATATGATACGATGCATCGATGAAAATTTGATTTAGGCAATATATCACGATACTTTTATCGTGAATATAGACGATACATCGATGTATCGCCACAAACAGCAATACATCCTGATACCGCGTAGTGAACTTCCACAAGACATAATGAGAGTTCGTAATGCAATGTTGGGACAGTAACTCGTTCGCGCTAGGTACATTCACCACATGTCAGGAAAGTCAGTACCACAAAAATGAAATTAAAAATGGGACAATTACGTCAAAAAGACAAGTTGAATTCTATATCGCAAAGTTGTTTTTCTTCAGACAAGTATCGTGATACATATCATCTCGGCACCCATGTATCCTGATATATATCGTCTCGTACTTAATTGGACAATATTTTTGTGATATATAGTATCGCTATGAAATGTAAGTATCGGGATATATCGTATTGCAGCATTGTCCACGATACACGGCTCTTTATTCCTTGAACCCTGAGTTGACTAACCATATGGCGTAAGGCATTTCTCGCTGATGACGTCACTGTCAGGAAGCAATTCCAGAGGTAAAAGGTACCCAAGTGATGATGGCATGGGTGGCTTCTAGGGCTGTGCGGTATTACCGGTATATCGGTATACTGCAGTACGAACTAAAACAGGTACGTATCGAGATACGTTTGTAATGTACCGGTATACTGATGATCATGTTGTTTGGATTTTTAAAAATTTTCTCATGTATTTTCATTATTCATAAATTGAAAGTCATAAATTAACCGATACAATGCCGAATTAATTTTAGTTGAACTTAAAACTGTAACTAACTTGTGCTGTTGAAAACCTATCCTGTGATAATTTGTTTAAAAGAGCTCCTATCGGATGTATGACTAATGTATGACAATTTATAAAACAAAAAGAATGAAAATATCAGATTTTTTTTTTTTAATCTGATAAGCAGTGTACTGGTATATCACAAACGTATCGCGACGCGTACCTGTTTCACTTCGTATTGCGGTTTACCGGTATATGGGTAATACCACACAGGCCTAGTGTTAAGATACGATGTGTCTGCCATGTGTATGTAGTCGAATATGTGTCACAAATGTATTGTCATTACTGGAGTCCAAGCAGCACTAGGTTCGATATTCGAATAACAAACCCAACGCTGGCACAGCAAGTGTATGTAAACTTGTGTACACAATTGTGCCTGTACACGTGTGTAAAGCAGCGCAGCGCAGCGCAACAAAAAGTCTGGTTTTAAGAAAATTGAAAAAAACCGTTTCTACAAGAAGTACTCCAATGACAAATACTGAACAAATGTAATGTCTTAAAACTAGAACATATTTAATCTCTGAGAGTAAGTGGGTATGTAATATTATTAAAACCATTCCAATTTACATGTGGTTCTGGGAACTTTCAGTAAACAAGTAGGTGACAACAAACTGACTTTTTAACGACAACTCAATTTCAACCACTCGGATTGAAGCTTCTTTCGGCGTTATGGTGTTGGCTGTAAGAATTCAAAAGCGAAAGCTACAGCCACTAAATAAAACGATTTTGTGGGCAGCGCGCTGATTGGTCCGTTCAAGGGTCAATTTGTCGTAACCTTTTATGCGGCGCTCCCAGATCCTAATGTAAAGTGGCGAGAAGCACAACGGTCCAATAGGACTGGAATTAATTATATTGGTGGGTTCCCGAGATATTGCTCGACCAAGTTCGTCGCTTACTATAGTGAGCGACTGACTCGGCTGAGCGATACCTCGGGAACCAGATCGGTAACGTTTTCACTGATTTTTACAATATGTACGGTAATGTTTAATTCCTAAAAATTACATTGAGTACGCATTCGGTGTGTTTTAAAAAGGTCATTTTAAAAGAATATTTGCTGTATTCGTGAATATCGCTTGTCTTTTGAGTTTACAATTGTTTGCTTTGATTACAGAAACATAAGGATGTTATTTTAGATAATTCGCGTGCGAAGTTACAATATACTGTAGCTGAGATCGTATTACTGTATTACTATTAATATCATGACTTAAAACTGTGACCGCCTCGTGCGATTGAAAACTTATCCTTTTATAAGTTGCTTTAAAGGGCTCAGGAGCTCTTTAAAACAAAGTATTACGTATATGTTTTCAAACGCCTATTTAAATTGGAATTTGGATGCTGAAACGGACAAATCACTTAACACTTTCAGGTGCCAATCGTCTGATACAGATACGTAAAGAATCTTATCCTTATGTCTCCTGATATTAAATATATCAACACTCGTAGGAAGAGAAGGAGGAAAGATATTGTTGATTTTTTGGGGGGAAGTATTTTGGTGTTGATGGTAAATTAAAGAAAAAATAATTTAGGCCCAAACAAAATATGTTGTGATTTCGATTACCCGACCTTGCCTACATTATGGGTGCCGACCCTATATTTTTTACTATCATAATAGCAAAAAATAACCTTGTGCTATCTACTGCGACTGAAACCCTATTTTATCTTATTAAGCCTTAAAGTGCTGAGCACAACATTAGCAGATTTTAGTTTTCGAATTCCAACTGATACAGACTGTTGAAACCTATCCTGTGATAATTTGTTTAAAAGAGCTCCTGTATGAGCTCTTTTAAACAAATT
>JAULCD010155590.1:0-11024 GCA_032361085.1 Calliostoma canaliculatum
TTGCTGAGTCAGTTATAAACCAAGCAATAAACATAAGACCTTGTTCTTCAGTAGTTTTTATATCATGTAACATATCGCACTGAAAGAAAATTGTTCAATATTAGCCTCCCCCCCAAAAAATGTTGTTGTTCTGATTACACATCTTCAAAATTTAGTGTTGTTAGGTTGTAAATTTGTTTTTGTGCGGGGAGGGGGGTTGCAATATTTATTCCTGTCATCAATTTTTTTACCAGATAAAAATTGGTTTGCAGATGCAGTAGGAGATGGTATAATGTAACTTTTTTGTCGTGTTGATAAAAAAATGAGTTATGTTGGCATCTATTTTTTAGGCAAGATTAGGTGATCAGAACCACAACTTTTTTTTGTTATTTGGCCTTATTTCATTTTGGATTGTTCAACTAATCTCATTAAATTAATCATGACATTAACCCTTGCAGTGCTTAGTTGAAGTTGGTAGTACTTACAACTGCTGTTAAAAACCTATCCTTTGGTAATTTGTTAAAAAAAGCTCCTTTTGGAGCTCTTTTAAACAAATTATCACAGGATAGGTTTTCAACAGCCCGTCAAGTTTATTTCAACACTAAAATGAACAAACATTGCACTTCACTCAAAGGGTTAAAAATTAATTATTCACGCAGGTTCAAATAAGGTGCTTTAGTAATGATGTTTTCTTATCAATTGTTCACCCATTCAGCTCGAGAGAAATTAGAAAATTTATTGCAGTATTAACTATCTGTTGACATGAAAGGCATTGTGTCATTATATATTTATGTACGTGTGTAAAAGAGTTTTCAATTGTGTTTTCAGGTCTGCCCCTGAATCTGAACACGAAGGTCAGTGGCTTGACTAAAATTGTTGTTAATCCTTACAGTGCTGAAGAGGGTCAAGTAGATTTTAAAACTAGGACCACCTTGTGCTGTTAAAAACCTGTCCTGTAGTAATTGGAGCTCTTGTAAACAAATTACCACAGGGTAGGTTTTTAACAGCTTATTTTGGGCAGAATATTGACAATGAAATAGGAAAAAATTTGGGCTGAGCATTTTAATGATTAAGTAAAGTTTAAGAGAATATTTCAACCCCAGTAGTGCTGAATAATTTCAGTACTTATAACAAGATTTAATTATTCCCTGCACATTGAAGTTGGCAGGGGATATCTTTACGGAACCTGGTGCTTATCTTTATTGATGTATGCAGATGTGTCTTTTAGCAAGTAGAAAATTTAATTTCATTACTTTTTCATCCCCTGGCATATAATGCAGGGGGATATTGCTAACGGTACGTCCGCCCCCCCCCCCGCCCGTACGTCCGGCCGTCCGTCCGTAATCATTTTGTTTTCGGACCAGACCTCGAAAACCGTTCAATATTTATCAACCAAACATTGCAGGTAGATCAATCAGGTGCTGAAGTAGTGCATTTTGCTGTTTTGGGAATTTTGTGATTATTATTTTTCTCGGTTTCCATGGAAACAGTTTGAACTTTGTAAAAAAGAGGTGCATTTCGTTTCCGGACCAAAACTCGAAAACCGTTCAATATTTGTCAATGAAACTTAGCAGGTAGATCATTGAGATTCTGAATAGGTGATTTTTAGTTTTCTCAGGTTTCTATGGAAACAGTCTCAAAATGGGGCAAAGGGGTTTCTGAAGCAGAATTTAAAAAAACCACTTTATATTTTTCAATAAATCTTTACAGATATATCAAACAAATGTTGAAATTGTGCCTTTTGACAGTTAAGAATTTTTTATTTGTTTTTATTGGTTACAATGGAAACAGTCTAATAAAGCGACAGACTTTGTTTGCAAAGCAGAACTCAAAAACTGCTAAGTATCGACAAATATCTTTCAGTGAAACTTTACAGATGAATGAAACATTCTAGTGGTTTGTTTTGCTTTTTTAGTAATTTTTTATTTTTTATTTTTTAGATTTCTATGCAGACTCAAGTATCAAACCTTTCCAAAACTTTGCGGGAAAGGGGGTGATATTTCATCTTCTGATGACTCTTGTTTTCTGTTTCTATGGCAACAGTTTGGAATTTGTCTCAAAAATGGGTTTCAATTCGTTTCCCGAACAGAACTCGAAAACCGTATAATATTTTTCAACAAAACTTTGCAGGTAGATCAATCAGGTACTGAAGCGGTGCCTTTTCTTATTTTGGGAGTTTGGGGATTTCTATTTTTCTCAGTTTCCATGGAAACAGTTTGGATTTTGTAAAAAAAAATGGGGATTTTATTTCTGGAACAGAACTCGAAAACCGCTCAATATTTTTCAACAAATCTTTGCAGGTAGATCAAGCAGGTACTGAAGCGGTGCCTTTTCTAATTTGGGAATTTGTTTATTTTTATTTTTCTCAGTTTCCATGGAAATAGTTTGGACTTTGCCTCAAATAGGGGTTTCTTTTAGTTTCTGGAGCAGAACTCTAAAAACGATCAATATTATTTAGCACAACACATTCATATTTTACTATTGCGAGGATATTAATGACTTTGTCTTCTTGTTAAATGTTGAACATCACAGATTGAACACAAATGTGCTTATTACTGATTTCGTGTCTAAATTCCAGCTTAAATATGCAGTGGAAATTTGTTTCAGCACGAGTTCCAAAAAAGATATTGAAGTGTCGAGCTGTATCAAGAGAAATCAACTTTTCATCAACAGAGGCCATGGAGAAGTTCAGACTAGAACAAAAAATTCTGTACAAGGGAAAATGTTTAGAAGGTAGCGCTCTGATTTAAAAAAATGTAATACAGTAATTGTCGTACATTTTAGCCGACATCACTGATACGTAAAAACAATGGAGAAAAAATATTATATCTTGGCAGTATAGTCAGATCTGTGTTACGGTTGCTATAAAATAAGCACGCTTTTTTTGCAAATTTACTGCAATTATCACAAGAACATCAAATTTTTCCCAATTTTGTGTTGTTATTTTCTCTCTTCAATGGTAGTAATTGTTTCCCTTCACCCACAATTGTATCACATGAAAGTTAATGATTTCAATTATTTTAAGAACATTTTGAATCTTTGTTCTATCGATTTTAGCTGGTCTAATTTTAATGTCTGACATGATCTTCCCTGCTATCTGTAGGTTCCCTTGTGACAATTATCCTCAGTTATCTCCCTTGCTACAGCTGTTTTCCTTTGCTACACTTATCTTCTGTGCTAGAATTGTTTTTTCTTTGCTGCAGTTATCTCCCTTGCTACAGCTATCCTTTTCCTGCAACAGCAATCATTTCCTTGCTACAACTATATTGTACTTGTTACAACTATCTTGTACTTGCTACAACTATCTTGTACTTGTTACAACTATCTTATACTTGCCACGACTATCTTTTCCTTATTACTACTACCCTTTTGTTGCTACAATTATCTTTTCTTTGCTACAACTATCCTTTCCTTGCTACAACTATCCTTTTCTTGCTACAACTATCCTTTCCTTGCTACAACTATCCTTTTCTTGCTACAACTATCTTTTCCTTGCTACAACTTATCTCCTCTTGCAGTTACCTCCCTTCTTAAAGTTACTTCCCTTGTGTTTACAGAGTGGTATTTTGAGTTTGGGTTTGTGATTCCTGGCTCCACCAACACCTGGCAGTCAGTGATAGAAGCCGCCCCAGAGAGTCAGATGATGCCAGCTAGTGTACTTAAGTGAGTCGACATCTTCTGTCAGTCATGTCAACATTGATACACGACCAAATACCAGGCAAACTTCCAATTAAAATGTGTAACAATTAAAATCAAATCATCTCATGTCAATCCTGTTTACAGCTATATAAAACCAAACTCTTTTGAACAAATTACCACAGAAGAGGTTTTTAACAACGCATGTCACAGTCCTACGAGTCCATTCCACAAAGCTATCGTCAGCTCAGATTAATCTTGGTTAATGTCTCGTCATGACCGCTGAACACTTCAATTGAACTAAAAAAAAAATATCCTATAATCTATGGATTTTTTTTCATGTGAAAATTCAAGATTTAAGACAAGTTTCATGTCTGGTACTTATATAATGTTTCTCTGATACTTGTCCTCTTGGGATACAGCTTTATGGTATTAACTTCCCTAAATGCTGAAAATCAGTACTGGATATTTTTATTGTTTTGCTTCTGTTGGTTTACTTTTAGCCTAAATATGCTGTTGAAAATGTATCCTGTGACGATTTGTCTTTTAAACAAATCACCACAGGATAGTCCATCTTACTGAAATTGTGGCTAATGTAGAAGTGTTGTGTTGTCAAAGTTGTGCCCAATATTTTTTTAATGAATAAAATATTAAAATCAAATCAAATAAATTAATTCGAAGTAGCACTAAACAACAACTCACTCAATCCTTCTAAAATCAGTTCAGGG
The DNA here is from genome assembly GCA_032361085.1 of Calliostoma canaliculatum. Taxonomy (NCBI): domain Eukaryota; kingdom Metazoa; phylum Mollusca; class Gastropoda; order Trochida; family Calliostomatidae; genus Calliostoma; species Calliostoma canaliculatum. The sequence goes on from JAULCD010155590.1 coordinate 4,344, forward strand.
CTCCATTCCTCAAAATGATCTTTAGCTAATTTGATCGTAAGTGCTGAAATATAGCATTGTCTTACGACTGTCGTAGCGTAGAGATCGCTTTGAAACCGATGCCATTTGGCACCGGTTCCAAATCGATTTCTGCGCTATGACAGTCGTAAGTCTATGAGAAGAAACAACACAGAACATTGTTTCACACAAATCAACTTGGCCTAAGATTGCTTTCAGAAACAGGGGCCAGCTCTTTTAGGGTTCACAGCATCCTTTAAGTGATCCAATGTTTTGTTTCAGTGGCAATGTAGTTATCCAGACCTGTTTCTTCGACGGGGACATGTTAGTCAGCACATCCAAAGTGAGGATATTTTACGTCTAGCATCGTCCGGGGGTAAAAAGGAAAATCAAGATTGACAAGAATTGTCACGTCCAGGCGGGTAGGGAAGGGGAGATCTTGACGTTAATCAAGATTATTATCAGATATGCAGCAGATAAAGAACTCAAGCTTCTTAAAATCTGATTTACATCTTGATGTGTTTCTCAGTTCACTGTAGAGTCGATGTGTTTCACTGATTTTCTTCATGAAAGACTCATTTCGATGTCATGACTTATTTTTGCACATCAACTTATTTGTTAACTGACATTTTTGGGGTACATATTATTTCTTGTAGCCCTTAAAGTGCCGAATTGATTTTAATAGGACTTAAAACTGTTATCACCATGTGTTTTTGAAAACTTATCCTTTGATAATTTGTTGAAAAGAGCTCCTTTTGGACCTCTTTTCAACAAATTATTACAGGATAGGGTTTCAACAGCCAGTTTAGATTGTTATTTAGACATTGAAATGGACAAAGCTTGGCACTTAAAGGGTTAACATTTAATAAATCTACCGTGAATTCTTTCTTCATTGCTAGACAATGAATATTCACTATTGTAATTAGTTTTTAAAAATGAAAATTTTCGAATAACACACACTGCAAATAATTAGAAAATACCAATTTGATTTCAGACCTGTAAGTTTTTCTTTTAAAAAATTATTTCAATATGATTATGCAAATCGTAAACAATTGATTATGCAAATCGTAAAACAATTGTTTTTTAAAAAAAATTTGTTAATGCTTAGTTAAGGAAGACTTGTTTGATAGTAATTTCCTACTGGTTATTGTCAACTACATTCTTGACTTTGAAATTTGAATGAATTGTTTTCTGTAGTGAGGAAAGTGGGACAATTTAAATTAATTTAAACTTTCATGTGTTCAGGAGAAACTCTAATCCTATATTTTGGTTTCCCATAAATATCAGTGCATGTTTCAAAGAATGTTTTGAATTTAGATTTAGTTGAGGTTATATACTTATCACCTAATATAAACACCAGTGGAATTGGTGTTGAGCCTTTCCACATAAAATTAAATAATTTGCTGTCATTAATTTTTTTCTGGGGAAAAACTTTCATGGGCATTAACTGCTTTTTTGACAGCATGCTAAGGCTTTAGAAATAACATTCTAAACCATGTGAACGGTTTTTTTTCCTGGAACATTGTTGTTCTTATCTTTCGTGATACCAGTTTTGTGACTAAACTGACTGAACTGTTGAAACTCTTGTGTCTGGACAATCGGCAGAGCTTGACTTCTACATCACAACCTGCACCTCATCATATTGTGCCTAGAAGTTTGTCTAGAGACTGAGGTCGCCATACATTCCATCCAATATAGAGGGACTGTCTCAAAACTTCACATTGTGTAGTTGGTATGTACTGATAAGTTAATCCTTAAAATGCCTAGCACATTTTCACGGTTTAAAGTCAAAATTTTAACTATAATTTTTTGGGGGGTCTATCCCATGATCATTTGTTTAAAAGAGCTCCTGTAGGAGCTCTTTTAAACAAATGACCACAGGATAGATTTTCAACAGCAACAGATTGTCAGTTTTAAATCTAAATGGAGATGTCCATCCACTTAGTGTCGTTCTACGGATAGTGTTGATAGAGTGACCTCCCCTGTTGCCTGCGAGTTGGGGATTTTGCTTAAGAATTTACAACAAGAAGGCAGTGGTCATAAAATGTAATTTTCTAGTCAAATACTTAATAACCAGGTCGTTTGGAAGAAATTGATTTTAGGGTCTTGGTGGAAGATGGGACTTGCAAAATACACACCAAAGGTGTGGAAGTAGTGCGTATCACTAGATTTGTTGACAATACAAATAGAAAACCCTCTCATTCCTCCTCTTCTTTCTCCCTCCCTCCCCCTCTCCCCTTCCTGCCATAAACTTTCATTTGTACCCACCCCACCCGACCCCACCCCACCCCACCCCACCCTTCTGGCAATAAGTTTTCATTTGTTCCAAAGATTATCTTTGAAAAGAAGTATAAGTCAATATCTCTGGCCATCGTTTTTTTAGTTAGTTTTTGTTTTGTTTGCTTGTTTTTTGCATTTTTTTATGTATTTTTTTCTCTCTCTTTTTGGGGGGTGTTCTGACTTTTTGCGTTTAAACATGCACCTTCTGAATTGATAAGTCGGTTTAACGTAAAATGTGAAACTTGATTAAAGATACTAAAGTTACAGTATTTGCTTTGGTTTGTTTATTTTTGTTCATGTGTAGTTTTGAGACAGCTACCTAAGTGTGTTGTAAAATCTTTGTTATATTAGCAATGTTAACTTATATGAAAGATGTCACTTGTCAGTATGTGTTTATCTGAGTATTTTATTTCCATTACTTGATGTGATTGTCTATTGAGTTTCTTTCATTTCAAATTCACAATCGATACGAACTCAATCAAAAATTAAAATTTGTCAACTCTTGTTGTGCTAAACTTAGCTATGCATGACACACAACTGTCATCAACTTGTGCTGTTAAGACCTATCCCGTGGTAATTTGTTTCAAAAAGCTCCTTTCAATATCTCTTCAATTTTAAGAATGCCAAGCACAATGTTTTTAGGATTTTTTTGTATAAAAAATTTAAGGAAAATTGCTGTTAAAAACCTCATGTGATAATTTGTTTAAATGTTTGTCATCGTACAATTTAAAAATTTTAAATGCCATTTAACCCTTTGAGTATTTCATTATTAAATTTCTAAGCTGAATAAACTGTTAAAAACTTATTCTGTGGTAATTTGTTTAAAAGAGCTCCTACAGGAGCTCTTTTAAACAAATTATCACTGGTTAGGTTTTCAACACCAAAATATTGGTACAGTTTCAAGTTCGAAAATCAATTCAGCTTTTTGAGGGTTAAACAAATTACTACAAGATAGGTTTTAACAATAAAGTTAGTTTGGACATGGAGCACTGAAATGGACAAATATTGTTACAAACACGGAGGGCTAATTTTTTTTAAGTTTTGCATCTTATTTTAATAAAACAGTTACAACCAGTTAGGAATCTATGGCAATCAGTGATTGTTTCAGCATGCTTTAATTACGTTTGAATTTTGATTTAAGTTTGTATTAGTAAAAATCTCCAATCTTGTTTAGTTTTACTTGGGCAACTTAAGCCACTTATGATTTAAACTTTGAAAAAGTTTTACATTTTCAGCTTCACATTCTGGTTCTGTAATTCAGTTGTTGGTTATTATAAATCAACAATGCATTTTCCCCACAAAAATGTATGCAATTAAAGAATTTTTTTCTATCTAAAATTTACTTAATTAATTTTCATGTGCCTTTTGATGAACTGGGAGTCTTTGAGTTCAGTTTGCAAAACAGCTGGGTTTAAAAAAAAATTAAAACGTCTGATTGTATCAAATTAGTTTAACATTATTAACAATAAAATTAAACTCTTTAAAATGAATATATGAATGTTGATTTAATGTTGATAATTTTATAAAGTTTTATGTTATGTATGTGAGTTGGTGACATTGACTATTTTTCTATGCCTGAAAATATATCTCAACATATTACAATTTATCTTCGTTCTAGATGTCATTTCTCAAAGCTACATCATGCTGCGAATTTATAAACCATGTCACTAGGCGATGTCACTGGTACAGCTAACAAACGTCAGAACCATTTGTAAACAGCAGTTTATGATTATTGTTGCATTTGTAAACCGTACTCAATATCGAAGTATACATTGGGCCTCAAACTCAGAATGATGTTTTTGTGAAACAAAGTGACCTGTTTTTATGAGTCTGTTAGTAGGTGAGTGAGTTTGGTTCACAAGTATCGAAATCATTGTTAATTGCACTTTCAAATGAAAAACTTGTTTTTCTTTTGAAAGTGCAGTTATAAAAGATTTTGGCCTTTGTAAACCAAAATAATTTTGTCAACTCTGTTATATTTTGGATATTAGGATGACAGAATTTTCCAATTACACTGAACCTCGTTCCTTAAATTTATCATATTGTTTAGATGATCGTAAGTGACTTATGAAACGTTTTCCTGTATAATTGTTATATTATCATAGACTTACGGCTGTCGTAGCACGAATAAAGCTTTGGAACCGGTACCGAAAAGCAACTTAGTTAAACATAGCTTTGAGGAACAGTGTCCTGGACATTTGGTTGACACAATGCGTTATCTCAACTGTTTATTCCAACACATCTGGCTTATGTTGTTTGTTTTACGTGGTAAGGTATATTTGTGTCCTTTATACAGTGCAAGTGCTTGTGGTCGATTTATTGTTTGATGTAATTAGAAAATTTAAAAAACAACCGTTTGTTTAAAGGTATTAATAATTCTTTCATCTATCTTTATTAAATACTTTGTTCTCATAGTTGTTTTTAAAATATAAATATGTTTTGGATATAACATATACTTTCGTCAGTGTCAATAAGAACATGTTAAGATGGCAGAGTCAAAATCGATTCCAAAGTTATTTTTGACTGACTAAATTATTTCAGCAAATATTCTACAACTGATCTAAACCCATGCCAATTATTTATTGCATTAACAGAACAATGTCTGCACTTTTCTCTTTACTACATTTGAAAACAGTGAGACAATTTATGTCCCAAAGAATAAAAGAACAAACTGGCTTTGTTTTGGTGGATTACGACTTTCGTTTCCTGGTGTTTTTATTCACTACAAAACACAAAGACAAAACCATGTTATTTCAGAATGCGTTAAATATCGGGGACAGGACTATTTAAGTTTTAAAAAGCTATTTTCGGTTGAGAAAAGCTGCTACAGTAATCTTGTGATCAAAAGCAGCATAATTTAAAAATTTCGAACATGAGTTTGAATTTTTACTTGACAGTGATAAGCGCTGCCTCATTCTTTTCAGTATTAAAAGCCTAACCTACACATTTTGTTCAAAATAACAGAGAACAATTTGTTTCAAAATAACTTCTACAAAACCTCTTTCAAACATGTTTCCATAGGATGATTTCAACAGCATAATGTTGGCATAATTTTAAAACGAACTGAGTCATTTTAGCTCTTTATTTGTTAAAACCTAACTACATGTTGTATAATTAAACAGGCTCAGAACCTGGGGCAATTGTCTAGACGCTGTAACTGCCCAAAATAGCATCATTTCATCAATAAACTGACGTTTTTTGTGTCGCATCAAGTACATGTACATTTATATAAAAACCTCACATAACTTCAGCTAACTTACATATCTTCAAATAAAGAACAGAAACAAAGTGGTGATGCATATTTCAGGATTTATGAACATCATCCTTCACTGGAAACAATGGGTATAAATTATTCTGCAGATTTCCAATTGAAATCCGCTAAACAATTTTTATACATTTTTTCAGTGGTTTTTTTTGTACGTATTTTCACAACGTTTTTAGGCACATGCTTGACCCTTCATCACCTTGTGAAGGACCAAGCATAATCTTCGAAATCCTTGAGATATATACATGCTGAATCATCATCCAGCATAATTGAATATGACAAATTTTATGGATAATCAACTTCTTTATTGCACAGTAGCGACGTTTGTCGCTACTGTGCAATAAAGAAGTTGATTGTCCATAAAGTTTGTCGTATTCAGTACTCGCAACTTCTAAATTGCCTCTCAAACAACATTAAGAACACTCATCATTTTTAAAAAGTAGATATTTTTTGTTAAATAATATCTTTGACATTTGAAAAACTCTCCCAAAATCTACCACTTAATAATAAAGCTTAAAGATAGCATTTAACAGTAAAAATAGTAGGATGTCCTTATAGTTTTGTTATTGAGAACATTTGGTAAAATACTTATATTCAGACGACGTTATTCTTTTGACCTGATAACATGATGCTTTATTGTCTGAGAGCTTTGTAACAAGGTGATCCACATTTGTCTTTGACAAACAAATCGGATCCTTTCTGATTGGTTCCGAAGCCATATCCAGTGCTGATGTTTACGTTAAACACTGTATGAGCCCTTACCGTGCTTCTCACGGATATATCCGGGTCAGGCTATTAGCCTGATCTGGGTATTTTCGTGAACGGCCTATACAAACGGGCGGCGATGTTGAGCGAGGCCCTGATTGGGATAGGCAAAACCCTTCCGGGACACGCCACTTAGGATAACTTCTCCAAAACAATGCCGCACGGTAAGGGTTAACAGGACTATATAATTAGACGCTTTGGTGGAAAACTAGCATTGTTTAATTGGTAATTTTACCCTGAAACCCTCCACTTCACCCACACCCACACCCACACCCACACCCACACCCACACCCACACCCACACCCACACACACACCCACACTCACACCCACACCCACACCCACACCACCAACCACACCCCCACTTTAGAAATAA
>JAULCD010155701.1:0-11022 GCA_032361085.1 Calliostoma canaliculatum
CAAGACGGTGTCGATTTCCTTTATCAGTCTGTTCTGACACTCCGGGTTAGTCGCCAGGTTATAGGCCATGTAGGACAAAGCTAGCGATGTAGTTTCGTACCCAGCTAACAGAAATATGAGGGCATTGCCTACAATTTCTTGGTTGGTCATCCCTGAAAATAACATTAATTCTTTGAGGGACACTTAGAAGTGGCAAGGCATATTTCAGGATCTTTATTGATGTCAACTTCTTTGTTGTTTTTGGGCATATGTATGCTTCTGAATAAATACTTTAAACATGGTTCTAGATTTAAAATATCAGGAAAAAAATTAATTCCATAAAAAAAAATTCCCGACGACCTACCCTAAATCTTAAAGGCATGTAATCAGAACCACAAGATTTATTTTTGGGGCATTATCATATGTTGACATAATAGTGTTTGTAAATCAAGCTCTGATGCCGAATAAGCGTTCTAAATTATCAATATTACTGAAGATTTAAAAAAATGGGCATTTTTTTAATTTTTAAATACCCAGCGAACCTCTTTGTTTGATATTTAAAACTGAACTTATTTATTTCATGTTCTAACACCAGATTAGCGATCTGAAATCAATATTAACTTACTGCTTTTCTTTTTACTCTTGGTAAGCAAGCTCAACATTTGTCAATTTCAATTCCAGGCTAAATTGGCTGTTGAAAAATGTTGATAATTTGGTTAAAAGAGCTCTAATCCTGTGATAATTTGTTTAAAAATCCTCTTTAGGCTTTAGGCAGCCACAGTTGTAAGTCCTGCAGTTTGGCACTCTAAAGGTTAAAAAGTAACAAACCTCTTCTTTTGCTTTTGTCAAACTCAAGATGGGTGTCGGGGTCTTCTTCCTTATCTTCTTCCAACTTGTGAGAGTCTAGCATTAACTGGAGGAAGTCATCTCTGGTCTGAAGATCAACAGATAATAACGAGGTTACTTACATGGTGCTGAAACCACACCGAGACCCTGTTCCACCACACCGAGACCCTGTTCCACCACACCGAGACCCTGTTCCACAAAGCTATCATAACCCTTACAGTGCTGAGTAGAGTTAAGCAGATTTTTAAAACTGCCATCTCTGGCCTGAAGATCAACAGATAGTAATGAGCTTACTTACATGGTGCTGAAACCACACCGGGACCCTGTTCCACCACACCGAGACCCTGTTCCACAAAGCTATCATAACCCTTACAGTGCTGAGTAGGGTTAAGCAGATTTTAAAACTACTGTCTCTGACTGCAGATAATAACGAGGGTCCCATTCCACAAAGATATCATAAGCTAAGATCGATCTTAGTCAATATTTCTTCATGATCATCGAACATTTCCTCGGATGAATTTTTAACCAAACACCAAAAAAGCAAGGTTCCATTTCATGCCTTTAAAGGCTTAGACGTCTTAATTTTCATTTTAGCTCTCTCGTTAAAAGAGTGTTAAGATGAAAGTCGAGACATATTAGCCTTACAAGAGCTTTGAGGAAGGTGTGTGCCTAAAACGTTCTCACAACATCATTACGTTTGTTGGTGGATTAAATGTCAAATTCAACTCCCTGAGGAGTATACAACCCAAGTTGACTGTTAGTCACTAGAAGGTTAGCAAAAAATAGCTGAAAATTTGTAGAAAGTATAACTTACCACATGTTCCTCCTTTCGGTGTTTGATGGCGCCATAAACCGTTTCCTCAAAGAATCTACCAGCCTCAAGATCCACGGTTCGAGTCCCCACCGCTTCTAACAATGGCACCAAGAAGGGGAAAAAGTCTGAAAAGAAAAACATACAACATTCAGTTTACAAAAGTTAACAAACATAGTTAGCTGGGCATTCTTTAAGAAAAAAGAAGGGATTTGCTATACAATAGTCACAATCATTGTAAACAGTGCATTTTCTTCCAAAAACGCTAATGGATTTGGTTTACAATTTTAAAATCATTGTAAACTTGTTTTGAAAATACAGTTAACAATGATTTTGACATTTGTAAACCGAAATTTATAATTTTTACGGAAGAAAACTAAATTGACATGATTCGGTAAGCTCCAACCTGAATAGGCTGTTAAAAACCTTTCCTGTAATGATTTGTGTAAAAGAGCCCCTACAGGAGCACTTTTACACAAATGTTTACAAGAAAGGTTTTTAACAGCACTAGATAGTAAAAGTTTTGAGTTATACTTGAGTTATACCTACAGTGGGGGAGGGGAAATAAAGTTTTACATGGCTTTCAGCAATATTTCAGCTATATCGCCGTGTGGTGAACAAGAGGCACACCGAGGGAGTAGCAGATGAGAAAAAGAGAATGACAAAAAGAAAAGCTACAGCAAAAGATCCCCATTTTAGCCGGCTTGTACGTCAATCATGGGGTACCTATTCTTCCCAATGCCCGAGGACATTCCCCGGAAACCCCAAGGGGGGACCAATATCGACTTAAACTGTGTACTTGCCAAAGACAAACAAGGATTTTTGTGGAAGGAGCACAGTTTAAACGATCTTGACACTTGTGAACCGATACAGTCTGCCTACTGACATGGTGTATAATGTCGTAGCGTTACGCTATCTTTGTGAAACGGCACCCGGGTTGAAGAGATGTATTTTATAAAATTCGGGGACAAAACATTAACAGTCGGTATATCCTGAAGCTGTTTGACACATGTAACCACATCACTTATCCTTTTTCATTTTGTTTCTCCTTTTTATGTATATACTATTGACTCTAGTTATGGGATTTAAAATTCCAAATTTATAACTACGTACGAATACAAGCACGCTATCATCCACAAATGGTTCCCACAGAAGATATTGCATGTGTGAAGTCAAATGATATGCTATATGAGGTATGATCAAATTTGAGGGACCGTAGCAACACAGACTTAAATCCAGTAAGAACGTTTATAAAATAGATTTATGTCATGGTAATATTATGAATGATAAAACGAATCACACCCTCGTGTCCCCTGATACCAAATATATTAACACGAGTTGATAAAAGATTAAAACTCCGAGGCAAGCCTCGGAGTTTTAAACTTTTATCATTTCGTGCTGATATGTACGATGTCAAAAGACATGAGGGTGATATCCCTGTTCCTATCTAAAGGTGTTATCGTGTAAACTTTGGTACAAGCATTCAGTTGGTGTTTATTGTAAGGCATTTTCTTAATACGACATACTACTGATTAACATTATCAGCGGTGCTATCCTACACAAGGACTTTCACAAACGTTTATGATTGTGTCTTAACACCATTGAATGTAGCCATTTTCATAATAGTTATGTGCATGTCGGATAATACCGGTAGAGCAAACCATGCTTATCCTTTCGCGAACACATGATGTCACCACTGACTGTCAGTGATTCATGCACGCATCTTTCATAAACATATCACAGTATTGTCCAACTAAAATTGTTCAGACAAATAATCGATGTAGATAATTTATGTCTGTCTTGTACAGTCCAAACTTGATGCACGGCTATACAGTCTTATCAAAGTAGTTGTGTTGCCATAGCCTGCGTAACTAAAAATGAAACATTTAAATAACAACATTTTAATTTTAGCTTTTAATGTGGAACTCGAGTCCGTGCTGAATGCATTTCGCGTGCATTTCAACATTATATTTAGTTGTCCAAAGTTTAAAAGGATACATTTGAGAAATGAGTTTATATATAATGTATACGTAGAGAAAAAGGTTAAGCACCCCAAGTGTTGTTAGTTGTCGAGTCGGACATATATACGAATTTAGATATTATGGTGAAGAGGACTTGCGCGAATGAGACAAGTTATCAAAGAATAGACATTTGGTGACACAAGCACACGAGAATTGGCGAACTCATGGAGACATTTAGTGCTATACACCCTGACATTAAAGTGTAACTTCCATGACAATACAAACGACATGAAGCTATATGGCTGGCAAGTCTATCGACTGACATCAGATGGTGACATTTGTCAAAGAGTTCACAATGGATGTCAACAACAATATACAATTAAGTTCTATATACGAAGGTTCCACGCCTTGGCACGACGACCTAATATGTTCTAAATGTGTTCAATAGGGTTGATACCATGACTCATAGCTGGCCAGTAACACCTTGTTGTTCACTGCGATCATCCATGAACACCAGTCTGGTGAACGACGGGTGTATCCTTCACCTGTCAGATTGCCCTGTATCATCAACATGCAATCGTGCAGCTTCAACCGACTCTTTATAGTCTTCAAACGCAAGAGACTTGGCAGCCATTGATGCTTCATGAGCTCTTTTAAACAAATAACTAAACGATACTTTTCAGCACAATTGTTTCAAAAGTAATAATCAAATTAAACTGTTAAAACATATGAGTGGGTCAATTGTTTTGGTTTTTGTTTTTAAAAAGGAGAACCTCCTACAAAAGCTCTGTTGAAAAATCCACAACGTGATAGGTTTGTACAAGCATAAGTTCAAACGGTTAACATGGCATTGCGGGTCTTTAAACATATATTGGTACTGTCCAAGTTGGTTCAGTTCTCTGAGGTTTAAATAAGTGCACGAACCGAAACATAATACGACTCGAACGCATTTAAGATTATTAGGTTTGTAATTGTATCCATAAATTGGCAGACATTTCTATTTACGATGTCATTATCATTACAACTGCATATTGTAGTTTCCATCCTATACAACATACATTCTTTCTCGGTCACTGACATTGAGACGACTGCAACCCTTGTAGGTTATATAGTCTATTGACTTAATTAACTTTATCTACTATTGGCATATAGTTTTACATGTCAACAAGAGCACTGCAACGCCATCAAGTACTTAGATAGACTAGGGGGTTATAGAGTTTATTATGCAATACTTTGCACTGGAATGGTAACCTAGTAAATGTAAGACGCCAAGGAATAGTGTATCTCTTGTTTGGTTGAGACAAACTCCGTTGAACATTAAACTCAATGCAGAAACAAATACTTCAAGCTTGAATGACTGACATAAAGTAATGACATCAAGTATTTTGCAAAGTAAGGTGTGTATGTCTCGTCTTTTAAGTTACGGTAAAAACAGGAAAGATCTTGTACATTTCCGAAAGGGCATTTTGTTACAGAAACAGGTATTTAATGCGAGCAATGTTACTGTTAAATACCTGCACTACTGTCTATATAAATGATACATAAAATGTGTTACCATTGCAAATTGTCAAGAAAGTAAAACAAAATGTATATTAATGAATACATTAACTCCTTCAAACGATAAATTAAACATAGTCAGACATGAAATTGCGATCACACTGTGAAATTGAAACGATATTCTGTTCGAAAGAGCTTCCAGATAAAAGCTCTTTTAGACAAGTTACGACGAGATAGGCATGCAACAGCTGTGCGTTAAACACAGAAGTGGACACATCAACATAGTATTTAAACACATACTTATTGTCGACGGCAATCATTACGACCTTTATAACCCTTTAACTCTACAAACGTTGAAGGCATACGATTTCAGGTTTCAAAGTAAAACCAAAATAAGCTGTTGAAAACCTATACCGTGATAGTTTGTTTAAAAGAGCTCCTGGAAGGAGCTCTTTTAAACAAACTACCACAACATAGGTTTTCAACAGTTTTTTCCATGAGCTCTTTTAAACAAATTTCCACATCCAATTTTATCAGCGCAAGACGGTCACAGCTTTAAATCTAATTAAACTCTACCAGGCTTCTAGGGTTAACATATAATGATCACTTTTGACATAATAGCATGCATGGCAGTTATCCAGCGTTTTGCGTTAACTCAAGTTACTAAACATAGCGCAGGGAATCGCAAATTAAACTAAAAACTTTCGAAACCTTTTTTCGAAGAAACTCTGAACTCGTTAAAAGCCATGTTGACATTTTCGGTTCTAATCGTGACCCAATCGTGTTTATACAGAAACAAGTACACCGGGAAGTATAAAATCCCTTGCCCCTGCACGATGCTAAATCCCGAACTCAGCAGAAATTTTAACATGGCATAACGTGCACACGTAACTTTACAATTATATAATAAGGAGATATAAGTCATACGGAATAATGATAACGGCTTATCAGTTATAATAATAGATGACTGTTATCAAACTAATTCAACAATGATATGATTAATATTCGTCAATTTAATTCAATTGTATCTGAGCTCGTTACTATTGTCCCAATCACGTAAGTCGGTAACTACAATAAGGTTTAGTCTTTGACATATATTTTATTCTAGCCATTTGTTTGAGAGATTGTCAGAATCTGGAAACATCTTGACTTAAAGTACTTTGTTGCATACTATAGCACATCAATCTGTGTAGTTGTGATAAGAAATAATGGGACGAAGGAAATGCGAGACAGTAACGTAATCCTTACTATGCTGTTGTCAACATCATAGTACAGTGTATAACCTAAATATGCTGTTAAAAAACACTCAAGAGTAAATTGTTCAAAAGTGTTGGAGAAACTTTTAAAAACAAATGTCTACAGGATCTGGTTTTATTAGCTTCAGGTAATAATAGTTTCATGTAAAGCGTTGATTGTGTCAGCGCTTTAAAAGAATTAATGAACAAAATGGCAATTGTAATGAGGTCGATAACATATAGGTATTCAGTTGTACATTTCCAACTTAAATTATTTCAAAAGAAAGACAATCAGGTGTTGATATTTACATCCAGATGGAACAGATATACATGTATTGACATTCAGGCAGATAGGATACAGATAGACTGACAGACGGGCATCTAGATATTCAGATGGATACAGAGTTGCAGGGAGACATATTTACAGTCAGACGGACATATGTACATTCAAACTTAAAATGGACAGACATCTTAACATTCAGAATGAATGAGGTGTGTAAATAACAACTTTTTTATAGAGTGAGATGCGACGTTTCAGAACAGAGTTTTGTAAAGTTGTCAAACACATGTACAATTTGTAAATACTTACATTCCAACAGACATTCTAAATTCAATTAAATAGACAGATATCTCTGCATTCAAACAGACAGATATATTTTCATTCAGACAGACAAGTGAACAGACAGACTTATCTGCATTTAAACGAGATATAAACATACAGACAAAGGAACGCGAAAGGGGAAGGAATGGAAAGAGAAATGTGTATGGGCAGACATAGAGATATAGGTGTCTGTGTGATTGATGGACTTTGGGTGAATGGGAAAATACCATTACTTGTAATAACAGTGCAGTCATATAGAAGTCAGAAGTCACTGGCACACACTTTTACGATCAGACTCATGTAGCTTGGTAAGTAGGTAGGTAGGTAAAGGTCGACATACATAAAGAAAAAAGACCCTTCAAAACAGTGATTTATTAGTACATATTCTTGCTACTCAGATTTTTTAACGCAGTGGGTTGTTTCATAAGAAAGAATTAACCCTTGGTGTGTTAAAATGAGTTAAGTAGGATTTTAAAATGGGACACCTGAAGTTGAAAATATCTTGCTGTTTAAAACCTATCCGGTGGTAATTTGTTTAAAAGAGCTCCTTCAGGAGCTCTTTTAAACAAATTACCACCGAATAGGTTTTAAACAACCTGTTTAGTTTGCTTTTGACACTGAAATAGAAAAACGATTTTTAGCGCTCGCGGGGTTAGATTCACACAGTTACTGTATCTCCAGGTAGACAAGACGTTTACATAGACATTCTACAGTGACTGTGCTGTGGGTAAACACGACAAAACTTGTCTGTACTCTATGACATTTGCTGACCTCTCACAAACGTTAATGTCTTCAGACACCTGAACTTTAAACGAGCACATAAACATGGACATCACGGCGGTTTAGCCTTTGTCAGTTTTATAGACAGACATACCCTGTTTGCGACCAAATTTTTAAACGACTTTAAAACAGTCTAGATTTCAAAGTCCATAAATTTGATCAAGTTTAGTAAACAAAACGAGACATTCACCAAATATGCCCTATCAGTAAATCACGATGTGTTACGTTATCTCATTTTATCTATTTTTTATATATTTTTTTTTAATTTCAAGATTTATTGTGTGCACGACAGACGCGACCGGTAACCTAATATTACAAATTGTGGGGAGATCAGCGCAAGCAACTGTCATATGCACATTGTGTTCATGTCCAGTAGAATATTCCCTGGTAAATCGTGGATTTAGGTCATACTTGGGCGTTAGTGTCTTAAATTTTTAAACCCAATTTGTCATAGTTTTTTAAAAGTGTTTTTGTTGGTTAAGTTTTGTGTTGTTCTTGGGTTTATAAATACGATTATAAATTATTATTATTGAGTAGTTTATATCTAGTTTTAAAATAATGTTGATTTTGCTAACAATTATCTGGCATTATTGTTAACGCGTCCGTGCTACAAATGCGGAGGTTTATTTGTTAGCTATCAGGATTATCGTTCCTATTCAACTTGAACAGCGACAATATACGAAATGATTGCTTGAAGATTACCGCATTGTAACCATAGCAATATGTTTTCACTCAACAACAATTTTACACATTCTTCCATTTTTTTTCATACACCGTATCCTCACAATTTTGCTCAAAAGACCTGCATATGGATTTAATAAAGATCTGACACAGACTCGATACAGTGCAGACAAATACAACAGGGAACAATGTCGTTCATGGAACGCTGAATAACAATATGTTTTTGATGAATTTCATGCATATCTCACTCAAGCAGACCAAAGGTCTCGTTGAGTCTCCTTGACTGAAATATGCATGAATTTCGCAAGAAAGTCTTGAAGCTGCACTCGTAGAATGCAAAGAACCAGAGTTATGGGCCCTTAGTTTTAAGATCACTTTATCACTTCAAAACAAAAAAGGTACACTACTCCTGGTTTGATTTGTTAAAGTGTAATCTTTCAATATGTTTCAAAATCCTTTAAATTTGGTATATACATAGACACTTTGTTTTTGTCAAATACCAATTAACTTTTTTAATTACCTATAAATAAAAATATTCAAGTTTAGAATTGAATTTAATTCAGTGTCACACAAATTATCATGGCTGATAAACATGTACACATTAACACTCAGGGGCTCGTTTCACAAAGACGTCATAACTTTACGACGTCGTAAACCTATCACTGGATTCATGGATTTGGTTTACAAATGCAAAAACTCGTTGTGTACTGTGCACTTTCCAAAGAAAAACAAGTTTAAAACAACGATATTTTGCATTTGTAGACCAAATCCATTAACCCACTGATATGGTTTATGACGTCGTAAAGTTATGACGTCTTTGTGAAACAGGGGGCCTGAGCGATATAAACATGGTACCAACAGCCGTACCACATTCCAACAACCGGTGTAAAATGAGCACTTTCCAAAGAAACACTAATATAAGTTATTCTTTGGAAAGTGTACAGTCTACAACGTTTGTTTTGACATTTGTAAAAGGAATTTATTGTCCTTGTGATATGGTTTACGACGTTTATATTTACGACTTTGTGAAACGGCACCCACTGGCGAATTCAGTTTGTCTGTAGTCACATTTGAAATCAATATTGAAAACGTTGAACCCCATCCCTTTTACAATTTCGGGATCCTCCCCTTTATTCTGTAGTACACCTACCACGGTAACACAAATTATCAGCACAATTTAAGGTGGTAATAGTTTTAACTCTAACTACAACACATTTAGCGCTCTAGGTGTTAACGGTATTACTGCTGACAATGATAATCACAAGTACATACCGCTTTTCTTGCTGGCGCCAGAATAATCATCTGACAGTTTCATTTCATGTGGGGAAAACTAGTATATATATCTATCTTAATTAAATATGAGTTAACTTTTCTAATGCAGAGTTCGACTTAAACTAAACCACTGTGGCTAATTATGATAAAAGTAGATATGTGAATTACAACTTAATTCTGGTTGCTGAGTAGCTACTTAGCAATCAAAAAGTTGTAATCCACATATCTACATCATTCCAATGCCATTCAGCTATCCTGTGGCTAATTGTTTGTTACCGCACTCACTTAGGTTAGACTGTATATACTGAAATCAACACATGATTCTAGCAGTACTCAAAGGGTTACTGTTCATCAAATATGTTTCCCTGTGTTGAATGATTACGGTAATCGTTCTAACACTAAAACAACAAAAACCCATCTTTTAAATAATATACTTATTTTGAATCTTGTCTAATTAATTTTCATATTTCATACCAACACGGCAATCACTTCACATATATTTGACAAGTTTTCGGATTTTTCTCACACCCTGTTACACAGTTTTGCATGTAAGCCACAAACTCATTCACACGTTATTCAACGTTAAGAACGCTGAATAAGGGCTTTCAACAGAAGCGTCCCAACAGCACAAACACTCACCGTATATAACAGTGACAGTCCGAGCAGGTACAGGAAGCTTCGAACCACTGATTTCACCATCCTGGACGTATCCTTTCCTGAGTCCGAACTCTCCCTTCACCCTCTCCGACCGTCTGTCTATCCCCTGGTTCGTGATTACAGCCGGTGGGTTCTCGGTCGTACACAGCCCTCTCCGTAGAGCGGCAACTGGATATGCACGCGTGGCGCGGAGTGAAAGGAGAGAGGGTCTAGTTTGGAAATTCTATATCTTATGGTTAATATGTTGTCAAACATCCCTGACTGGCTCCGTTCAGGCAAGCGTGACGGTTGAGCGGCTGCGGTCCCAGATTTTCCGGCTGAGTGGCTGACCACGTGGAGGGAGGGAGGTTCCGGTCGCTTGATCGAACATTCTTATTGGCCTCCCCTTTCTCAATCCCACCCACACATCGTCCCCTCCCCCCTTGCTTCCAAAATAAACCAACATATGTTGCTTCATTAACATTATTGTTTAACATTTAACCTAATGTGACTGTTGAAAAAATTTCCTTTCAGGAGCTCTTTTGAACAAATTCCGGTCCGAGGTTAGGTGGTCGCGTTTATTAGTGGAGCTTAACTCAAAAGAAGTATTTCGAATACGGGTATGTTTCACCACATAACATTATATTCTCTCTCTCTATTCTCTCTCTCTCTCTCTCTCTCTCTCTCTCTCTCTCTCTCTCTCTCTCTCTCTCTCTCTCTCTC
>JAULCD010155811.1:0-11021 GCA_032361085.1 Calliostoma canaliculatum
ATCTTCCACGATTGGTTGTTATCTCTCTATCGTTTTACTACCACCATATACTAACTTTTGCCCGTCAGTATATATATATACAACAAAGAACACTGATACACCATTGGTTTCAACACAAACAATATTGCGCTCACACAGAATCAAACATCAGCAGTACAATCAAGTAGGGTTTTGCGATACTTATTTTCTCTGTTTATAGTTTATCTCATTGTGCATGAGAAACAATCAGTATTATCAATTAAAGGGGCGTAAATACAACCATTTTACTTCCTTTTATTGGATTTTTTATTTGAGCTTATCTTGCACTTACGAAGTGAAATTACTCTGTTTCTTTTAACAGTTTATAATATAATTGCTAATATAGACTCAATGCAGTAATCATTAGGACCTTCTATCTCCTGAGTTTATATTTGTTTGAGCAATACTACAAATAACCTCCTTTCGTATACAGTGACCTTTCGCAACACTCTCAACAAACGTACCTCTGAAGCACACCATTCTGTCATTGACTTAATAGCTCCCCATGAGCTCATACTAAAGGAGGTTTATGAACAAATTTTGCATAGATTTAGCTTACACTGCAAACTATTTAAGTAATAAAACATTTTTGAAAATAAATTGCCAATACAAACCTTGGAAATGTGTTTTAAGTAAACTAGAAATTACCTGTTGTTTGCCTTGATAACGAGTGTATCCCCCAGAGCTTAATTTAACCCTTACCGTGCGGCATATTTTTTAAAGAAGTTGTCTTCAATGGCGTGTCCCGGAGTTTTAAAGAGATTTTCCATGTCTGAATTAGTGCCTCACTCAGCATCGCCGCCCGTATCCCAAAGCGGCTCACGGAGATATCTTGGTCAGGCTAGTAGCCTGACCCGGATATTTCTGGGGGCCGCACGGTAAGGGTTAAGCTATATAAAACTAACGGCTGAAACCTTTCTGTAAACTTTTTAAATGAAACAAACTATTTTGGTGTGGTTCCCTGTATACAAAGTGAACAATTGTTCATCTTAACTCTGCTTTCTCAAGCGAAAATCAAACATTTAAATGTGTATATCAGCAATCTACAAGAAGCATTTACACTAAATTTGATAAAAATTAGGACTTTTTTTATTTCCTTATATTTTCACAGTAAGTTAAAATTGTATAGTTTATGACTATCGATAAAATATCTCCTCCTTTGTATACCGGCGTGTTATCTTTCCTCACATACCCGACTCACCTTATCTGTGTCCAATGCATGCGCAATTACAACCCCAATTTGCACATCGTAACAGCAAGCCACATGACCGGAGTAATTACTGCAATGATCAATACCAACTCACTTCTCATCAATAGGGTGCTAGTCCTTTCCAGTCTGGCCACGTGCTAATTAACTGACACTAGTTTCAAAGGGTGTGAGCTCAGATAGTGTTGAAATGTACACATGGGTGAAGAAGGTGGGGAGTACCGCTGTTTGATTGATTTAATTCGTGTAGTGCTAGTGTCATGTACGTTTTGTTTGTTTACAAGTTAATATCAATATGATCTTTTAAACCTTTCTTAATTTGCTCACACAGTAGTTTATAAAAAAAATATCACAGGATTGGTTTTTAAACAGCAAAATGTGATTACAGTGATGGGTTATATCAAAATGAAAGATTCATAACATCCTCTTGTTTTATTTATAAATTGTTGTTAACTGCCCATTCTTCAAAACACAAAGATATTATAAGCTGTGAACTTTCTGAGAAAAACACGTTGAAACTTAAACTATTTTTTTTCAAATTGCAAAACCCAGTGTTCGTTGAAGTTGATGCGATAGCTGCAGTGTAGCGTTCGTTTACCTGTGTGTGTATCTTGTGTGTCTCTTTGTAAACCTTGCTTGACAAGGTAGTTTCGCGTTAAACGGTTTGTTCACCTCAGTTATGAATTTTCGAATACGTCTATGTTTTGTAATTCCTCGTAGAATCCTAAAACATTAACTTGTAACGAAGAGATACTATCAATTGATTGAAAAACAACATTTTCCATGTTTTTTTTAAAATAAAATGTAAGGACAATGTCTTCACTGTCAAGGTGGATTACTATGTGAGACTTGATGATATCTACAAGCAAGTGACAATTAAGCTGCCAATCAAAGTTAGATGTGGCACTCAGTACACAAAAGCCCCGCTCTTAATGGGACTATATTTTACAGCGGATTAGGACGTGTTCATCCCCTATTCACCGCTCGAAGTTGATCCTCCGGCAATTTGCGCAATTAAATGATAGAGTAGGGAAATCGCTTGATTAAGCACAAGAGTAAGCTGTAGCTAAGTAGGAAATAACAAAGCTGCTAAAATCCTAGTTCCAACGATTAAGCTTTCGGGGATCAGTCTGTCCTCAACATCAGTGAATCATGAAAAATCTCTTGAGCATTTTCCCGATACAATCAAGTGATCTGACGGCGCCCTATTTTTAATCCGCTTCGCCTACAGCCCAGGTTAGGAGCCAACCTACAAATGTATTTATTTTGCTCAATTTGTCTCAGTGGCGCGTTTACTGCACACACTAATCGTGTGACTGTCAGCGGGAGTCGCTCAGCCATGTAACAATCGATCTGATTGGTTGTAAGCCGTGCTCTGGCGACGACTATATATTAACTTGATGTGGTTGATTTCACGCTCTTGCAATTGGGTTTTATGCACATAATACAATACAAATGCGCATAATACAGTACAAAAAGATTGTTTCCGGTGTGTTTTATGTGAAAACAATTTTGTGGTGCTAAATAGAAATACAGACTCACGTTTACAGTATGTACAAAACAGTCGTGGATTTATCAACACATCAATTGTTATTAGTATCCTTATTGAATAAATCTAGGGTTGCGGAGCTAATCGTTTTAGCATTTTCTGTACTTTTCTTTCACGTATTAATACTCAAATGTTTAATGTTGCTTTGTAAAAACTGATGAGTTATTTCGATGACAAAAAGAACAACATTGAACATGAAACTGCAAAACAGTTTTCAATGAAAATTTGTAAACAACATAGTGATTACATGGTAGTGATTAAATTATTTGTTACGCAACATTAGAATAAGCTTCAAAATAAGCTAGAGACATCAATTATACAAATACATGATTGAATATTTTATATAAAATTTTAGTAGCCGCCTGATGTTAAGTGTGAAGCTTTTCATGGTATATCTAACAAGTGGAACAACTTCGGTGACACCGCCTTTATACATCCATATGATAATGACTAGCAACACTAGTTATTCTTTACTTCTTAAGTTTACATGTCCAATTACTTTTTATCAGTCTAATTTCCCTCAACAGTATACTTAAAAAACAATTTGTTAATTGTTTTTAGAGTTTGGTGTTAACAATACATGTTGGATTTATTACATTTTATTGATAGAATAATTATTTAATAGAATCAGGTAAAAGTCATTTTACATTGATAAATCAGTGTCTTTAAGGGTTGGTTCTAGTGTTTATAGTAATTGAAATGCACACACAACAGAATGAATTTACATAAGGAAACACGCAACGTAGCACGAGTCATATACTAGGGCTATTAATGACGACACGTTCGTCTTTAACCTAACCAATACTGAGTAGGAGTTATCCATGCTCAGTTGGAGCTCAACCCCAGTCAGACACAAGTCCAATATATTGTATTTGTGCGACCAGATATTTCACGATAACGAGCCAGTTGACAAGCGCTTGTCCACAGATAATTCCTCTAAGAAGAGCGAGGCAAGGGGCTGAAGGTCTTGCAAGTCAACGATCATTTGTCACATATATTTGTGAAACATATTAGTGTCAGTGTGTTTATGTACATATTTTACCAGATTGTGTTTGGTTGATTAAAGTTGTATGCAATTTATTGCATTCATCTGTAAATGTCACTTGAAGGCTTATAAAGCTTATGCGGGTAATGGAAATGAGAGAAGGTGATGTATTATGAGACTGGAACTTTAATAAAGTCTTATTGTGAGCTCTCGTCATCACAAATCCAGAGACAAATCTAGTCACTCCACCTCTTAACTGAAAACAAGACACGCACTTATCTTTTATGTCTGTATAAGTTTAGGTGACTCATCATCGTTTTGTCTCTCTACGCAATACAAATGTTGTTCTCATATGCTGTGTTTCACTTTGTTAGATATGTGTCTCACTATGTAATACAAATGTTGTTCTCGTATACTCTGTCTCACTATGTAATACTAATGTTGTTCTTATATGCTGTCTCACATTATTAGACACATGTTGTTATGATATGCTGTCTCACTATTTTATACAAATGTTTTCATAGTCTGTGTCTCACTATGCCATACAAATGTTTTTTTCTCATTTGCTCTGTCTCACTATGTTATACAAATGTTGTTCTTATATGCTGTCTCACTATTTTATACACATGTTGTTTTTATAGTCGGTGTCTCACTATGTTATACAAATGTTGTTTTCATATGCTGCGTCTCACTATGTGATACAAATGTTGTTTTTATAGTTGGTGTCTCACTATGTAATACAAATGTTGTTCTCGTATGCTCTTTATCACTATAGGTCATTTCAGAAATACAGTCGGAGCTATTCCCACGACTCTCACAGTGGCACTTAGGGCTAAATTAATTGTATCAGCTATTAGGCCACATCTATGTCATCTAAACACCACGTTAAACAGACTAGTGGGATTTTACTAAATTTTCTTAATGACCGATACTTGAGAATAAACAACATTATATTTTGGTGAGCTAAGCAGTAGAGCTGTGTGTCATTCTTTAAGACGAGTCCCCAATACTTTTATAAATAATCTATTTAGTGCTAAAT
This sequence comes from Calliostoma canaliculatum, assembly GCA_032361085.1. Taxonomy (NCBI): domain Eukaryota; kingdom Metazoa; phylum Mollusca; class Gastropoda; order Trochida; family Calliostomatidae; genus Calliostoma; species Calliostoma canaliculatum. The sequence goes on from JAULCD010155811.1 coordinate 4,799, forward strand.
CAGAAATGCGGGTAATATTAAAGTCCTGTGATAAAACGATTCCAATTTCTTCTATTGCCGTCAGATGCGCGCAACAAGGCGTTCTAGTAATTACGACATAAGCCTGACGTAAATAGGTGTTGACATGCGCATAGAGCCAGGCGCCATCTTGGCTCACCGATACAAGGTCTTGTTGAAGGCTATTAGTTTCAAAACAAAGGACAAACCTCCGTGTTACTGCGCGAAAGTTATCACGCGGTTTTCGCCGGTTATGGGTCATAGATTTTCTAGTGAGATTATAAAACGATTTTTATTGAAGATTCATTGCCGTTTAACAACGAGTTGGGCTTTTGTAAATGTAAATTTACGGGTCATGAAACATGAACCTACAAAAGACCGGATGATTTTATTCACACACTTTGATAGGAAGCTAACACTATTTCCGACTATTCTAACTTATGATTACAAACCCGTTAACAGTCTTATCAAATTAAGTCAAACTATAGGTTTCTTGAGATGGGATGGGTTGGGGTGGATGGGGTGGTGGTATTTATTAACTATGTATTGTATTTAAAAAGTATCAACCATGATGCTTCTGTTAGTCATGTACGGTTTAATTTTTTTTAAATTGTTTGAGTGATATAGTCATCTTTCAAGAACATGATTATGTTCAGTTATATTAATATGCATGACGTTTTTGCCCCCACCAGTGGGAGGGGTAACAGGAATAGAAACGTTCCGTCATCCCTCCGTTATGTTTCGTTTCCTGAGCAGGGCTCTAAAACCAATTAAAATTTTTCAACAAACTGTCTACGCCTTGCGCATGTACTAAAGTGAAGATGTTTGCTACAAAGGAATTTTGGACATTTATTACTTGGGCGTTTTCATTTAAACAGAGACAATACGAACTGATATTTAGTGTACTTTCAGGACAAAACGGAAAATAAAGTAATTTTAGAATAAACTTTGTACACATCTCATTTAGGTACTAAACTAACGTCTTTTGTTATTAACGAACTTCTGATACTTTGTTGTGTTTGCAATTTCCATGGGAACAGTGTCAAATTGGAGGCTTTCTTTTTGGTTGACGGGTTGTTTTTAGTTTGTACACACACCAACCAGATACAACACTCGTGCACTATGTCATGTTAGGTTTTTCTGACAAATTGGAATGTTATATGTTGTTGTTTTGTACGGGGGTTATTTTTCCATTTCTCAGGAGTACTGTCAAATGTCACTGCCACCTAATCTTAGTACAGCACGGTAGTACAGTTCATTGAATGAAGTCTGAAAATGTGATTTTCAAACTTAACGAGATGAAATGTACGTCGTATTTGACAAACAGCTGCAAATAGTCTATAGTATATTCACTTTTGTGAAATGTTACTGCTTTTTTAGTTGAGTTTTCTCATGTCAACATTTTGCTCAAAGCGACTCCAAATCGTTGTGATACATTGAGTGATTTTTACTTTTTGTGTCAATATTATTGATACCGAAAACAAATCTAGTTCCAAATTAATGGCGTAATCTTTATGGAACGTGTTGACATATTGGACTCGTAGATATAAGTGACATAATTACTAATGTAAAGGTAACATGTGTTGTCATATTTTTTATTTACAATTGCATCTAACTGAAATCAATTCGCAATCCCGATATATTTTTTAAATTAGTACAAGGCATTTCATTTCTATCAACCAGTGAAGTAGAGTAAACAAGTACATACATTTGATAAACCCTTTTTAGTTAAGGCCTCCAAAATAAACTAAAATAAATAGAAAAATGTAGATGGTGGTGCGACAGTTACGTGTCAGACGACAAATTCAAAAGGAGTTAACTCTAATACAAAAAAGAACCCGGGAACTCCATTCAGCACACACTGTGGTGAGCATATAAACGCAGTTGAAAATGTCATCTTTTTAAAGTCACGATAAGATGTTCATGATTTTGACAACATGAACAAGAAAATTTTCCTTATTTGATATTTAACAGTGATGAAATACTGCATTTGTCAGTTATATTTCTGTGGGGCCACTCTTTATATAGTTAAAGTAGTTCCGTCCAAAGAAGTTCACAGAGTTAATGAACATGTTGTTTAACACGGTGAAAATATTATTTGTATTTTAACTGGGAAATATATATATATATATACTCACTATCGTCGTCATCGTCAGTCATGACTCAAAATTAACTCAGTGTCAACTCGCTAATTGATTGTAATTAACAATGACTATTTATCAATCAATTACTGTTGATAATCGTCTGTTAGATGTCGCGCGCATCAAAGGCTGTCGGCTGCTTTAAGTTTCGAGATGCGAGACAAGTGAAATACGTGTGTAAACATACTCATCTGAACCGTCCGGTTAAGAGGACAATTTTGTGTGCAATTTAGCATTCTGTATGTAAAAATGACCGTCCGGATGCGGAGGCGGATAGCGGATTTCCGGATAAACAAGTAATTTTACATCGCTGAAAATTCGTTTCAAGTCAATTTCGTCCGGAAAGCGGGATTTCCGGATATCTAGAGTCCGTATATACGAGACACGACTGTCATTGAAATATCTCACTATTTAAATCAAAGCTTTGATCGGTTCCATGTCAGAATTAATAAAATTTGATGATGAAAACAAAGTTCGTGAAAATAAAAAATGCTCGCCCAAACGAATCATTGCCACTGCCATGGTAAGCGGTTGCACGTGCGTTCCATGCGAAGTTAAATGGTTATGTTTTTCTCTTTGTCTGGCCCTATAAAATTCCCCCAGAAAGGGTAACATTCATTCCTTATTAAAATGCTACAACATGCTAGATTATCAAGAAATCATCGAAATCAAGCCTTTGGACGACTGCAAGTTGGACAAACCACCCGGGAGGTTGCCAATGCTTTTCAAATCCGCATGACAATATACAAGGTTCAGCAACGGTACCATGCCACAAGCACTACAAATGACCGTTCACGTTGTGGAAGACCGACAGATTGTACGACAAGATCTGCAAGATCGTTTTTTTACTGCTGAAGAAACTGTTAGACAGATCATAGGGACACATCAGTGTGGACACCGTTCGTCGACGATTGGCAAACAGAAAGCTACACTGGCATAGACCACACCGAGGACCCATTGTGACACCACGTCATCGTCAAGATAGTCTACAGTGGGCAACACAGCACCAAAACTAGAGCCACCTACAGTGGAGAAGGGTTTTCTTCTCAGATGAGAGTCATTACTGTATCTCAACAGCAGATGGCAGAGTGAGAGTCTGACGACGCCGTGGAGAACAATATTCAGATGCTTGTGATTGTTTAGATAAACTCGTGGGGTGGGCTTGGCATCATGGTGTGGGGTGGAATTGGTTTTGTACAGAGAGTCTTTCGGTCTTTAAGACCACATGTCTTACCTTATTTGGCACGTCGCTGTTTCAGCATGATAACGCCCGTGCTCACGCTATCAGAGCAACAGGAGACTTCCTTCAGCAGAATGGCATCAGGAACATGCAGCGGCCTGCCCTCAGTCCGATTCAAACCCGATTGAGCATCTGTGGGACGGGATCCAAAGACGGCTGAATGGCATCCTATCAAGGCCGACAACTTCAACTGAAGTCGCCAGGCGTTTTTAAGAGTGTGGAGTCAAGTTGCTATTGCCTTTATTAACCGCCTCATCCTTCCATTGACCGACAATGTACGGCAGTTATCAAGTGGTTCAGCATATATATTGTATATGTATTGAAAATATTGATTTGAAAATATCTTCAACAATAGAAACTTGGCATAGATGTAACACCACGTTTTGCCAAATATATAAAATAGGGACATTACACGAGAACCAATCAAACAAACATGAACCTGTTGTGTCTAAAATTCGCGAAACACACATTCAAATCACATAAACGTTGCATTTGGGGATACTATTTACAGCTTCACCCAAACGCGATAAACGCTGTAAAATAAAACGTGCAGCACAGGGTCGTACATTTAGGCATACAGTTCCACCGTTGTTCATACAGTCCTTATAACGACAGTAGAGGTGACAAAATGCCAAGACTGAATGCAGCTCAACGGAACAACACCATTGAGAGACAAGACAAGCTGGAGCAACTCAGCAAAAAGTGGCCAGGCACTTTGGCGTATCCAGACAGACAATCTCCGCACTGTGGACCGGATACAACAACACCAACAGAGCTGACGACAGACCAAGGTCAGGAAGACCAAGGGCGACAGCCCAAGCACAAGATCGATACATCCGGCTGAGAAACCTCCGAGACCGCACTTCCACCGCCACTTCTACAACCACACAGATCCCTTGGGTACGCAGAATATCAGACCAAACAGTACGCAATAGATTGAAGAAGGCTGGACTTTTTGCACGAAGACCTGTTCGACGTTAGTATTGACCCCACGTTATTTGGCGTACCGTCTGCTTTGATGCCAACCGAGGGTTAGATGAGCACGTGCAAGATGGAGAAATGTACTGTTTACTGACGAGTCCTGTTTCCTACTTACACGTTTACAGACGCCGAGGTGAACGTTTTGCCCCCAACTGTGTGCAGCAGGTTGTCCCATTTGGGGGCGGGAGTATCATGGTATAGGCTGGAATTTATCATGGTGGCAGGACGCCTCTCGTGCATGTGGCAGCTTCATTGACAGTAGTGCGTTACAGAGACTTGATCCTACATCTTCATGTTCTTGCTCACGTCAACGTATATGATAGACAGTTCCAGAAGAACAACGCTCGACCGCATATTGCACGTGTTTGTCAGGACTTCTTACAGCACAACAACATCCAGACAATACCTGGACAAGCGCGGTCACCAGACTTGTTCCCGATTGAGCATCTGTGGAACGAGTTGGATCGATGCATGCCCATATGGAATCCACCGCCCTAAACACTTCCGGCGTTTCTTGATGCATTTCAGCATGAATGGCAACAGATCCCACAGCGTGTTATTGACAACTTGATTTCATCTATGTTTTATCCATATCAAGAGATGATTGATGCACGTGGTGGGCACAATAGATACTGACACTTTCTGTACCCCTGTGAAATTAACTATATTATGCACATGTATATGTCTAGGTGACACGATTAATGTTTTTAACATCGTGTACATTGATCTTCAAACAGTGTTTCAATTATGGTTTTTGTGTCCTATTTTGAAACAATCACATTATATTACATTTTAAAAGTCAATGTCAGTTTGTTTTTTTTGAAGACTATATATCTTGTCTGTATGTGTGTGTGTGTGTGTGTGTGTGTGTGTGTGTGTGACTGTGCGTGTGCGCGCGCGCATGTGTGTTTATGTGTGTGTGCGTGTGTGTACATGTGTGTATGTGTGTGTGCATGTGTTTGTAAGCTTGTGTGTGCATATGTATGTGTGTACATATGTATGTGTGCCTGTGTGTGTGCGTGTGTGTGCATGTTTGTGTGTGCGTGTGTGTGCGTATGTGCGTGCGTGTGTGTGCGTGTGTGTGTATGTGTGCATGTGTGTGTGTGTGTGTGTGTGTGTGTGTGTGTGTGTAGCTGTTAAGAAACAGGTTCGTGTCCGACAAAAGTCAGTTGGGCTAAGACTCAAATGATTTACTTTAGTTTTAGCGCTCGGCTAAAAAAGAGGTTAAGACGTTTTAGTCTTACGATAGCTCTGTTCAACGTGACCATGGGAACTGCATATGCCTAACTTTGTTTCAGTGACGCTTGTCAATATGTTGAATGAAACGATTATATAATGGGTTTTTATTGTTAATTAAAACAAACATATTCAGTAATACATTCTTAAAATGCGCAGATAAAATTTAAATTAGATGTTGCAAGAAATCTCTTCCATCAGTTTATTCTTTATGTTGATTCATCAGTATAAAAAAATGCCGAAAGATAATTTTTAAAATGAACTTCTGTGATATATACTGGCCCAGCAGTGCTGACGGGCACTCTCCGAACCCTTATCTCCCTACTTGACAGAACGAGGGCTACTATAGTCCAATCTTCTCACTCCATTTGTCTAATGTTTCACAGCAATTGTACGGGAAATGTTCAGCATTGTTGATTCTGTTGAACGTTGTCGAGCGACTCGTGTTGGCGGGCACAAGACGGCTCGCATGGCTGACATCATTTCAATAGGCGGGAGAAACAGCACTTCAGTTCTCGTTTGTTTGACGCACAGCTCGGAAGTGTCTGCTCGTTTTGTTGCTGGTTTAAGTGATCAAACAGCTATTATTTCATCAGAAAACTAACTTTTGCAACAACTGATTAATCGT
>JAULCD010155922.1:0-11021 GCA_032361085.1 Calliostoma canaliculatum
AAATTATATTAAAATTATGAGCTCACAGCAACAATGGTTAAGTACACACTGAAACAAGTGTTGTTCTCCACAAATGATAATAGTATTGTAAACTGTGCACCGGATAAACAAAGTCACTGGGTAAACTAAGTCACTGGGTGAACTATATCACTGCATAGCCATGTTACTGGGTAAACCATGTCATTGAATAGCCATGTCACTTGATAATCCATGTCACTGGATAAACTATGTCACTGGATAAACCACGTCACTGGGTAAACTATGTCATTGGGTAAACTATTTTACTGGATAAACTATTTTACTGGATAAACCACGTCACTGGGTAAACTATGTCATTGGGTAAACTATTTTACTGGGTAAACTATGTTACTTGGTAAACTATGTCACAGGATAAACTATGTCACTGGGTAAACTATGCCATTGGGTAAACTATGTCATTGGGTAAACTATTTTACTGGGTAAACTATGTTACTTGGTAAACAATGTCACAGGATAAACTATGTTACTGGGTAAACCATGTCACTGGGTAGCCATGTCACTTGATAATTCATGTCACTGGGTAAACCATGACACTAGATAAACTATTCACTGGGTAAACTATGTCACTGGGTAAACTTTTTTACTGGGTAAACTATGTCATTTGGTAAACTATGTCACAGGATAAACTATGTCACTTGGTAAACTATGCCACTGGGTAAACTATGTCACTTACCATGAAACCATGTCATTAGATAAACTATTTCACTAGATAAACTACTTCACTGGGTAAACTATGTCCCTGGGTAACTATGTCACTGGGATAGCCATGTTACTGGGTAAACCATGTCACTGGATAGCCATGTCAATTTATAAACCATGTCACTTGATAAACTATGTCACTGGATAAACTAAGTCACTGGATAAACTATGTCCCTGGGTAAACTAACTCACATGGATAAACTATGTCACAATGTAAACTATGTCACTGGATAGCCATACCATTGGTTAACCATGTCACTGGATAACCACGTTACTGGGTAAACCATGTCACTCTATAGCCATGTTACTGGGTAAACCATGTCACTGGGTAAACTTTGTCGCTTATTAAACCATGACACTGGATAAACCATGTCACTGGGTAAACTTTGTCGCTTATTAAACCATGTCACTGGGTAAACTATGTCACTGAGTAAACTATATCACTGGGTAAACTATGTCACTGAGTAAACTATGTCACTGGGTAAACCATGTCACTGGGTAAACCATGTTGCTGGGTAAACTATGTCACCGGATGAACTATGTCACTGGGTAAACCATGTTGCTGGGTAAACCATGTCACTGGGTAAACCATGTTGCTGGGTGAACTATGTCACTGGGTAAACTATGTCACTGGGTAAACTATGTCACTGGGTAAACTATGTCACTGGGTACACTATGTCACTGGGTAAACCGTGTTGCTGGGTAAACTATGTCACTGGGTACACTATGTTACTGGGTAAACCATGTCACCGGGTGAACTATGTCACTGGGTAAACTATGTCACTTGATTAGCCATGTCGCTAGGTAAACTATGTCACTGGATAAACTATTTTACTTAGTAAACCATGTTGCTCGGTAAATTATGTTACCAGATGAAGTATGACACGGTTAACGAATTACCCCCAAAAAGTTTTAAACTGTGCAGTTTACACAGCAGACAAGGTAAAAGTTGTGATCAGTAATAATAATAAAAAAACGCGTCTTTAGTAGTTTTTTAACGTTATAAAGATGCCGACCAAAACGAATGTCTCAGAATGGTTTTGTTTAAGGTATTGTTTTTTTTTTGGAAAGTGCACAATTTACAACGATTTTTTTGCATTTGTAGACCAAATCCATGAACCAAGGAACATGGTTTACGACGTCGTAAAGTTATGACGTCTTTGTTAAACGGGAGACAGGTGAGCGCGGTAACATTGGACACAGGTGACAAATCTCTTGAGTGATCAACTTTACTATTGAATGTGTCCGAGTCAGAAGGTCAGAAGACAGATGGGATGCTAAGTTGTTGTGAATGTTGAAGATGAAGTAATATTATTTATAAATAAGCTGCTTCTTGAAAAAATATTGATGAGTAAGCTGCTTCTTGAAAAATAAAATATTTAGTAAAAAGAGGTGTGTGCTTTGGCGAACAGTTTATTTAATTCAGATGGTGTAGTCCTAATTTTAAGACACAGTTGAGTATATTTGTTTGTTCAAATAGTCGTTGAAGATAACGCTGGGTGTGTTGTAGCAAATGTAGCTCAGACTAGCGATGTCAGTGTAGAATGTTTGTGTCTAGGTTGTTTTTTTCTTGTGAATGAAAATACATAACGATGTGATTAAAACTGCATTACACACCGATAATGTATTACTTTAATTTGGTGCATTTCATCCCAACGCCAAGAACAACATTTTGTTGTTTTTTTTAAAAAAACACGTTATCTTGGATGCAACAATTGAAAGGAGAACCATCCACGCTGCAAGATAAATGTTTTCCGTTGATGACTAGATGGCGTTATAATTGTGGATTTTAGTAACACATGATTATTAAGTTCAGTGTCTTTGTCTAAAACTAAAAGTCAGATGAAAGAGTTGACGGTTATCCACTACAATGCAGCGAATACTTGGTATATATATATTTGTCATTTAAAAAATAAGTTTACCCTTGGTGGTCAACAATGTTAAGGATCTTTATTCAGGAACAGTTTGTTTCTATTAGTGTCACAAAGCACGGTCTATGTGCACAATTTTGTCCATGTTTTGAAAGGTTTAAATTGCTTTATTTGTTGGTCTTAAGTGTCTTTTGGTGTCAATACTTACATTTACTGCCTTCTTTCAGAAGATGCATAAAAAAGCCTCAAAGGAAAGTACAGACTGTACCACGGATTTCACAATGGTCCAGGTTAAGAACGACATGTGCACATGTACAAGAGGTAAGGTTATTATATAACCAGTGTTTTTAACATAGTTTGCTGGTTCATCTACCCAACATCGTTTTCTTGTTCCCTGAATAATAATTTCTCGTCCACATGTTTTAACACATGCTCGTGTTGGTTATGTGTGGATTACCATTCTATGAGTTTGTAGAAATAAACATCAGTACTCCAGGTTAGACACACAGATGACAGTGTCAGTATGTATTAACGCTATAATTAACATTATAATAGAAACGGGTTGGTTGTTTTGTATACAGTATTATGGCACTAGGGCGCATTTTCTATCGTGGTATAACAGCTAGGGTTTCCAATGAAGGGGATTTGAAAGCCATGCGTTACAATTATGAAATTATGCAGTGTCACATTGTTTCATCCACCGACATCAATGGTGACATTCACCAACATCAATGGTGACATACACCAACACCAATGGTAACAACCACCATCATTAATAGTGACAATCACCGACATCAATGGTGACATCCATCGACATCAATGGTGACATTCACTGACATCAATGGTGAGATCCACCGACATCAATGGCGACATTCACCAACATCAATGGTGACATCCACCGACATCAATTATGACATTCACCAACATCAATGGTGACAGTCACCGGCATCAATGGTGACAGTCACCGGCATCAATGGTGACATCCACTGACATCAATGGTGACATCCACCGACATCAATAGTGACATTCACCAACATCAATGGTGACATCCACCGACATCAATGGTGACATCCACCAACATCAATGGTGACATCCACCAACATCAATAGTGACAGTCACCGGCATCAATGGTGACATCCACTGACATCAATGGTGACATTCACCGACATCAATAGTGACATTCACCAACATCAATGGTGACATCCACCGACGTCAATGGTGACATCCACCAACATCAATGGTGACATCCACCGACATCAATAGTGACATTCACCAACATCAATGGTGACATTCACCACCATCAATGGTGACATCCACCGACATCAATAGTGACATTCACCAACATCAATAGTGACATCCACTGACTTCAATGGTGACATCCATCGACATCAATGGCGACATCCACCGACATCAATAGTGACATCCACCGACATCAATGGTGACATCCACCGACATCAATAGTGACATCCATCGACATCAATGGTGACATCCACCGACATCAATAGTGACATTCACCGACATCAGTGGTGACATTGACCAACATCAATGGTGATATCCACCGACATCAATGGTGACATTGACCAACATCAATGGTGACATCCACCGACATCAATGGTGACATCCACCGACGTCAATGGTGACATCCACCAACATCAATGATGACTTACATCGACATCAACGGTGACATCCACCGACATCAATGGTGACATCCACCGACATCAATGGTGACATCCAGCAACATTAATAGTGACAATCACCGACATCAATGGTGACATCCACCGACATCAATGGTGACATCCACCGACATCAATGGTGACATTCACCGACATCAATGGTGACATTCACCGACATCAATGGTGACATCCACCGACATCAATGGTGACTTACACCGACATCAACGGTGACATCCACCGACACCAATAGTGACATCCACTAACATCAATGGTGACATCCACCAACATTAATGGTGATATCTACCAACATCAATGGTGACTTCCACCGACATCAATGGTGACATTCACCGACATCAATGGTGACATTCACCGACATCAATGGTGATATTTTGTCTAGCTTGACACCACTCTGCCACATGTTGCACCTGTGCATAAGGACTTAAGCAATAAAACAATGTACCTAGTTTATACTGAACAGTACGTTCTATGGACTGATGAAACATTTGCGGGATCAATGTGACAACTGCATATGTCAGAAACAGCAACCACATCAGACCCTCTGGAAAGTTGTCTCATTACGCGAGAAGCAGATTTTGAGTTCTAATACATCTGTGGGTGTGCACTCTTACATCACAGGTCAAGGTGCTCTTACATGCCTCTGACTTGGTACTGGCCACAGACGTCGATAGGGAGATCTTGACTGGTTTCCGTCACTGTTACATTTTGTTTGTTTAGTGGAATTTGTATGTTAAATGACATTGTAATAAACAACTCACCGCAACTAAACTCATCATAGTTTCAATGCTTAAATGAGTATTCTGGAATGGAGAGGTTATAACAAGTAAACAGGTTTAAAAACCCACATTATTTACAAAAAATAAGTTATAACAAAAAAGGCAATGACATTTTTCGCGTAAATGGAAGGTGCCATTTTAAGAAAAAATTGACGTCATCTACACACCAATAAAACTCATCACACTACTTGTTTGTGTGTGGAATTTGTTTAAACTGGTTCTCTGTTCTCATTGCGCTTGAAAAAAAATATGCTATTTAAACAAAATTTATTTCAGGGCGAATATTTAGTGAATGCTTACGAATCACACTTATGTAAATTATACTTGCTACAAATAAATTCTGACAAAGAAAGTGTTTATAAAACAAGCGATATTATGGGACCGTAAGTGTTCACATATCTCGCTCATCCACTACACTCGTAACGCCGTGTACAAAATTAATGACTAGAGTATCACAAAACGACATGAAACTGGGTGAAATCGATGAACATATTGTTTTGCGCAAGATACGTCAACACAGAAATAACTTTTTAAACAGGTCTCAACAGTTTTCCTTACATCAAAATAAGTTTTCTTGACAATCTATCGACGTTGTATAGCCCCTTTAATTTACAATTTCATCCAAATTTCACGAAACAAGGATTTTTGAAACTGATTGATTTTTGTAAATTTATACCTTGTGCCTTCACATCGTCTATCCAGTCCCGATAATGTGTAGTGTCAAGTGATCTGGACGCCAGTTGTTTTTTCTCCTTTTTTCCACGGCTTGGGAATTTCAAAATACGACTTTTCAACCCTGCCATGCCCTAACCACGACCATTGCGGTTGTTGCAACCCTGAGCCTGACACGCAGGCATTGTGTCGCTAGTGTCATTAAAGGCAAACCAGTCAAAGTGGTGTGTCGATGACGTCATACTATTGCAGTTTCTCGCTCTTGTTACCCATCCGAGACAAAAACAATGGCCCAGCCCGTGCAAGACTCAAAATTAGGCATTTTGATACTTTCAATATTTATTTTTAACAAATACGTGGAGGATCTAAATTTTATCTAAACAGTTTACCTTATAGTACATATATCATTATTTGTCCTGTAATATTTTCATTTTCTTCCGGAATATTTCTTTAACGTCTTTTAAGTTGATACAGGCCAGGACATGCCTTCTCATTGAAAAGACAGTCGTCGGATGACGTCAGTAGGGATCCATTGCCACTTCTCTCGCAAACCTTGTTCCGGCTGCGGTATGGTGATTAGTGGCTGTGCACGACGTCGCAACTGTCTACGGAGATGGTCCCACAGGTGCAAAATGGGTGATAAGTCAAGGGAGCGTGATGGCCGAGACAAAAATGAATGTTCTAATGGTCAAGAAAGTCCATAATGAGCCTGGCGGTGTGGGGTCTGGCGTTATCTTCAAAAATCAACCCTTGTCGTTGCATCTTCATGAGGGGGGCCACCACCGACTGCAACACTTGGCCCCTGTACCTCTGGGCTGTCAGGTTGTGGCGGATAACGACCAAGTACGTCTTCTGGTCATCGCAAATGCCGCCCCAATCCATAACGCTCCCGACGCCAAAAAGGCTGAAATTGTTGAACACAATGTACAGTCAGCCGTTCGCCTCTCCGTTGGTAGACTCTCGCTCTACCGTCAGCGTGGAAGAGATTGAATCGACTTTCATCGGTAAAGGCGACTAATGACCATTCACGACGCTGCTAGTGTCCCAATCTTCCTGCCCAACGAAGATAGTTATGCACTATTCAGCGGTCAAGGTCATACTACGGCATGGTCGATAAACCAGAATACCGGCAGCCTGGAGTTGTCTCATGACTGTGTTCCTGCTGATGTAGTGACCTAACGCTGTCGTCGCTGTTGACGCCATTTTGGACGGTCGGATGTCTGGCCAGTTTGGTTGATTTTACGAAAAAGTCGGATAATGGTTTGCCTGGTGCAGCCAAGGGTCCTTGCAATCTGACATACCCACGAGTACACACATACTCACACACATATATACACATACATAAATGCACACGTACACGCATACACTCATACATGCAAACACACACACACACACACACACACACACACACACACATAAACACACATGCACACATTCACTTACACGCACATATATACATGCATACATACATGCACTCATACACACATACACATATACACTTACATACACATATACTAACACATACACACATACGCACATACACATACAAGCATGCATGTACACGTTCATGTCTTTTTCTGCTGATTTTGTTCTTATGTATTAGTATAAAACCAGTATAATTTTCTGTTTAAGGATGGAATAATCAAGACACAAAACAGGAGCAATTAAAACAAGATGTAGCGCTGGAAAGTTCAAAAGAAAAAGACAAAAAGAAGACAAATCACGTAGAAATAAAGGAAAGGTTGAAGCAAAATGAAATGAAGGGGAGACTGCTGCTTCTTAAAAAATATAAACAGATTACGAAAACTCATTTTGATCAATTGTACTTCAGCAATAACTCCGTTGCTCCATATACATATTTGAAGAAAATAAAATACATCAATGCAAACCCAAACTCATATAAACAAACATAAGAATGAATACACACATACGCACATGCACATGCACATACACACGTACAGACACATATCCACCAATACAAACCTATTCACACATACATACATATATACATGCCGACACATACACACATACACACATGCACATACACACATACATATGCACATGCGTTTTTCAAAGTTTGGCCATCCTTTCAGCTGAGGTTGTTGTTTTCATTTCGGTATAAATCAGTCTCATTTTCTGTTTAAGGATGGAAGAAACAAGATACAAAACAGGAGAGATCAAAACCAGATGGAACCAAGAAGAGATCAAAAGAAGATGCTGCGAAGGAGGGGTCGGAACATTTTGTAATACAGGATAGACCAAAACAAGATGCTGTGAAGAAGAGAACAAAACAAGATACAACTAAGGAGAGATCAAAATCAAATGCTATGATTGGGAGGTCGGAACAAGATGCAGTGAAGGAGAAGTCCACGCAAGATACCACAAAGGAGAGATCAAAACAGGATGCAATACGGCAGAGTTCAAAAGAAAACGAAGAAGAGGAGAAGTCAAATCACATAGCAACAAAGGACAGCTTAAAGCAAAAAGGAAGGACGGGGAGATTGCTGTTTCTTGCCAAATATTACGAAAATTACGAAAACTCATTTTTATCAATGGTTCTTTAGCAACAACTCCGTTGCTTCATATCCGTACTTGAAGAAAATAAAATACATCAATGCAGCAGCATATATTTCGTCATTAAAGAAACTTGTACTTGCAACGTCTACTTCCTTACACATAGCTTCTATTGACAGTGACGAATACATTGATGTTAAACCTGGTTCTCTCACTAAGCACATAACTTTAATCTCTATTGATGAAACAAATCAGCTGGTCATTATGGTATCAGGATTTTCTTCGTGGTGTGTACAGAAAATGACAACAAGTGGAAAAGACCTGAAAATAATATTCAATCTTCAAAATAAACCAAGCACGATTGTACCTGATCCTAAACGATACATAATATATTTAGTTTATCACACAAATAAAATACTCCTGTACACATACGCGGGAACATGTGAGCCATTTGAAATTTTATATGGCAAAAAATGCCATGGATTGATGTTGGACACTCAAAATGATATTTTGTATTTACTGGAACATAACATAATCTATAAAGCTTATAATTCTACGTACAAGTGGCAGCTGGTTGTTAAACTGAAATATAAAACAACCCAATTCTATGCTGTTGGCACAATAGTTTATTTTCGATCAGGGTCATATGTGTATGTTAAAGATGTCAAGTTAAACAAAACCATACAAGGAAAACGTTTATGTTCAATGCTTGCCATGTTACCAGTGCTCTGATACGACATTGTCGAAATATTGTTAACTGTTAACAAACTAACTTAGCGCCTAAGTACACACTTCATAAAACTCATACAATGTAAATGTTGTTTGTGGTTTACATGGTAAATATATGTCATAGAGGTTTTATTGTTTGCTTGGGCAGCATATGAGGGTTATGTTTACATGGACACAAACTGAAAACGATATACACAAGTAGGGTATCCCTGTTGATTCACGTGATAATTATCTAAGTATTTGACAAACACGGTATGGTTCGGTAGGGTTTCACTCATAAAGTTGACAATTGAACTGTTTTAATGTCAACCTTCCTCCTAATGTTAATGTATTCAGTCAATAAACTTTTAAAATATCATATTCGTGTTTTATTGAAATGAGCACCATATGGCAACATTGTTATTTTTCTGTCAATACCTATTTTGGGTGCACAAAAGATACCACTTGGTGCCATATGCAGGTTAGAGTTTGCTTTTGGGCCTCAGACATAGAACGAGATCTGCTTTTCTACTTTAAGAGTGGAAAAATGAACAGTTCCTCTACATTAGGAAAAGGACGGGTGGAAATGTGCTTTATTATAGGAGTAGAACCGGGCAAAAACAATTGTTTGGCACCAGGAACATCTGTATTAGAAACAGAACGAGGACCAATCTATACCGCGTATATGATGGGGACAGCTCATCTGTATCAGGGAAATGATGGGTACAGCTATTTTGCACCATAGGAGTGGAACAAGAACGGGGACAGTTTCTCTCCTTGTGCATGGGCAACAAGAAAGGGGCAGTCTTTCTGCAGTATAAACTGGTTGGGTGCAATTTTTCTTTCAACAAGTTTCCAGTTATATCAGGCGACAGGGTTTACAGCAGGGGGAAAGCCTGCATCACTAATGTGGTTATGTGGTGCAGTGAAACCTGCGAGCTTTGGCTGGTACCTGCCAAACATGAGTGTTACTGTGTTACACAAAATTGCAGTCGGTCCTCCTGTGTTAAAATGTTTCATCATATACAGGACGGGAACATTTTACCTACATTCTATAAATGACGCAAACATCTCATGAATGTGCATTAGAAGCATGGTTGGGGACATCTCTTCTGCATGACAGCTCATTGGCATCATAACATGATAGGGACAGCTAATATGCATAACAAACAAGATGTGAACAGCTTATTTGCACCGGAAACAGGACAGAGACAGCTCATCCACATCATAAACAGTACGGGGATATCTTCTCTGCATCATAAACATAACATGGACAACTTGGCTATATTGGGAAAAGGACGCGGACATCTCCTCTTTAGCATAAAATAAACGAAATCAGCTCATCTGCCTCTGAAAGTAGGACGGGGGCAGCTTCTCTGCATCAGGAACAACACGGAGACATCTAATCTGCTTCATAAACCTGACGGGCACAGGGCATAATCCTCTGTTGTGCTTGCTGGTTATTAAGTTTCCAAATAAAAGTGACAAACAATTTGAGTCAAGAAGTACAGCTTAAACCGTTTAAAAAAATATTTTTTATAGTGAACTATCACACTACAAATTTAACAAAGGCCTAAAAGAGCCCACAGTCACTTCATATACAAATTGTGAGACTTGGCTTGCGGTATGGCTTAATATGAACACTGTCTGGAATTCGAGTTAAAAAATCATTGAGAACCATTGTAAATCATGTGGCTCCAATAACAACAACACACCTAGACATGAATTGTCAAAACAGTAACTGATTTATGAACACGGCGGTTTAGAAAAAAAGGAACTGATGCTATAAACGTAAGTAGTTTTATTCACATAATAACACTTGATAACACTTCCTTGATAACGGTGCGGACAGTGCGATAAAGAAGTTGATGTTCGTTGTATGTCTCGATCGCTATCTCAACAACTTCTTGAATGTAGTTTAACTAAGTCACATGATTATTTATAAATTTGTATAAACTTCTTTATTAACGTCTTTGTTGCTGAGTAGTGTTTTTTGGTAAGAATAACAATACGAGCGAGTAAATGCAGACACACAAGCATGCACATAAAAA
>JAULCD010156143.1:0-11019 GCA_032361085.1 Calliostoma canaliculatum
GATTTCCATAGGAAATCTCATCAATCCAATGGAAATTCGCTAAATAATTTCTATAAAAAAATTTCAGTGTCAGATGTGTCAACCTTGTACTTTAAATCAGTTGGCCATGAATACCGCCGGATGTCTTTGTATCATGTGTGCACTATATACGATGATTAACACCATTGTCTTCAAGACCAACCTACTTTATGTTCCCATAAAAAATTAATACTTCCTCCACCTGCCTGATCTGGTTGGTCAGGTGCCCAGGTAAGTGATCCAGGTCAGAGGTCACAGCCGTAACAATCACGATATCATGACCATTCACCTTAACTCCCCAACTGGAAAACGCACATCATGTCACGTTTAATATTTCATGTCAACTTAAACAGACAAGTCCATTTTTTATTACACAAAATACCCGTGTGAATAATTGATCAAACAAAAGGGAAAAACATCACGAGAAAATATCCATTAAATTTTATTTTTATTGGTTTCAAATATTTCTTAAGTCAAGCCGAGATGATTTCATATTCGAAACTATATTTATACGATTCGCCCATGTCTCGGTCATATGCTTCACAAAGACAATGAGTGTACATTCCTGTATGAATAATAAATACCCTGGAGCAGGGAGGCAGTGTGAAGCAGTATTAACACCATAGTCCTGGCTGGCTGCATTTTCGAGAGCTCAGTCCACTCTCCTTGACCTTCCAGCCACATCCTGCCCTTCCATTTTCACGGTCAGTCTGTGCTTTATCCTTAAGGTGGTGGACATCACGGCTGATTGTCTGTAGGTCGAGGTCCGCACAAAAACACTCCTGATTGTTTCTGTATCAATTCACTGGGTGGATGTGGCCTTGAGGTAGATGCGCAGATGGCAGGTGACACTGGTAAATTGCTCGAGGGGACGAGGGTCTTAGAAGAGGGGCAGGCTGGAGGGGGAGGGGCCAAGGTTGAGAGCAGGAGGAGGATGTACAACTTCATGCCCTGGGGGTAAGGGGGCGACACAAAAGAGCAAAACAACAGTTGTTGGGTCACAGTTGATTTGGGTAGGAGCTGGGGCGACTTGTGTTCGAATTATGTGTTTTTTTAAAAATTGCCCTTAACCCAAACAGTGCTGCACATAATATTTGTTCATTCCCAAATTCAAACCTGAAGCTGACGAAAACCTATCCTTTGGTAATTTGTTTAAAAGAGCTCCTGAAAGGAGCTCTTTTAAACAAATTACCAGAGGATAGGTTTTCAACAGCATAGGTAGCCACAGCTTTAAGTATTAATCCTAAGCACTTCAAAGGTTAAGTCAATCTGTGTACATAAGGTTATAACCAGGCGACAGTAATCTTGCAAGGGCAGCCATTAACGTTATAGTTTCCTGTCTGAATCCTCTTAAACAGGTTAAGTTTGTTTAAGTAAGCCATATTTAAGACACTGTTATCATTTTTTATCATAATGTTGCAATACTGCACCACTATCACGTTTCACCAACAGCCAATCTAATCCATGTTTTTTTATTTTTTCAGATTTTTGATGGCACGGTGACCTGTACCCTGGGAGTTTAACCTTTATGATGGGTCGGCTGCACGGGCGAATCATCCATTATGATTATTGAGAAGAAAACCATGAATATTCTCTTCTACCTGGGGATTATAGTGCCGACGATAATCACTGTGATCCTTTTTGTGCTGTTCATTGTGTGCTGGTATAGGTTCAAAGCGCGTCGCCAAGTCCTCAACAAGAAACATGACCCTCATGGGAAGCTTCGTCAGATGGGGGTGAACCGCGCTCCTCCACCTCCACCACCCATGTTTGTGCATCAGCAATTCCACAGGATCAATCTCAACGGAATGGACAATGACGCCTACACGGTTAGTCGGAGTCCGTCCACAGAGCAGGACCAAGGCGCCCGTCCTGGACTTTACCATGTGCCGCATGACAGCGGACTCTCGGAACTCAGTGAACTGCAGTGCAAGGACAGGCCTCACTCACAAGCTTCCCAAGGATCCACGGATTCGGAGGATTCTGGGTTTCGGAGTTCAAGGTCGGGACAGTTTCATCCAAATAACACGAACAATCAGTTACAAGATGCTCCTCTGTTGAGGGGTATGAAGACCAGTAAGTCAAATGTAGAGACAGTTCAGTTGTCACCGTGTGAAACTGCTGAGTGGCCGCAGGGGAGGTCGTGTGCTCAAACATTGAACTCATCAGCGAGAAATCTCAATAAACATGCCAGGAGTTCAGAAAGGAATCTCAACTGTGCTGTAAAAACAATTAATTCATCATCTAGAAATCTTAATTCATCTTCTCGAAATCTCAATTCATCTTCTAGAAATCTCAATTCATCTTCTAGAAATCTCAACTCAACTCCTCGAAATCTCAATTCATCTTCTAGGAATTTTAATTCGTGTAGAGGACTGCCGTCTTCTTCTTCCTTTAATGACAGCCAGGGGGCTAGCAACATGAGGAAGGTGGACTTAACTGATATCAGTACCCATATCAGCTGGATGTACCTGCAGAACCTGGCAGCATCGTCAGGACAGACGTGCTGCACAGACCCCGCGGTGACGACCGCACAGATTCACTCAGTCAACCCTGGAGTCGATTCTGTTGTGGAATCCGGCGGAGATTTACTGGGATATTCAGTGGTATGATTGGGAATTACCCCAAAAGGGGGATTTTCGAAGGATTGAGGAGAGTTAATTCAATCTCCAATAGTGTGATTTTGTGTGGATAACTAGTCGGAATAAACAATCTCATCTATGTTCAAAGTGCTGCAGGGCTAAGCAGTAGATTTGCAACAAAACAAACTTTTCCATGAAAAAATGTGTTTATTTAGAAAATTAAATATTTAAGCTGGTGACACAATACTGAACTGTCTCGGAGTAAGAACAGTGAGAGAAAGGAGCGGGGCATGCTCTCCATCAGTGATGAGAGAATATAGTATGATAGTTCTTCACCTTCTCTCAAAAATGTGTTCATTTAGAAAATGAAATATTTAAACTGGTGATAAAATATTGAACTGTCTGGGAATAAAAACAGTGAGTACAGAGAGATGGTCCAGAATTATCATTATATTCTCTCTTTTCTCAGAGAATAAACTCATTGAGAGTGAGCCAAGGAGCTCTTCTCCACCATTCCTCATAGCCTTGGAACATTCCACTAGTGCTATAGGCCTGTCTCAAGAGAGAGCATATAATACTGTTGTATTCCAGGGACCACCGCAGTCCCGTTATGTGTTTCCATTCCATGTTTTGTACTAGCTGTGTTTGTGACCACCGTAGCTGTCTGTGATACCTTGATGTTGGCGGTGGCCATTTTGTTTATTGACATCACACAAACATCACTGGGGCGATGAGTTTAGTTTACAAATGTGGAAATCTTTGTTAACTGTGCACTTTAAAAAATGTTTAAAAACGCCAAAATCATTGTGAACTGTGTATTTTCCAAAGAAAAAACATTAAAGTGCACATTTCACAACGATTTTAGCATTTGTAATATAATGTTATTTTAAAAACAGATTTTTGGGAAGAAATGTAAAAAATGTTAATAAATGCCAAAATCATTGTAAACTGTGCACTTTTCAAAGAAAAAACTTGTTTTTCTTTGGAAAGTGCATAGTTTACAATGATTTTCTTGAATTTGTAAACCAAATCCATTAACCCAGTGACATAATTTATGACGTCATAAAGTTATGACGTCTTTGTAAAACGGGGTTCAGAATGTGACAAACTTTATGGATGATCAACTTCTTTATTGCACAGTAGCAACAATTCGGTATAGATTCTTATACTTTTTTCAAGCTGAAAACGGTGTAAGAACTAGTGGTGTAACGATATAACGAACTATCGATTGATTGCGATTGCTTAACTTACAATAGTACACTATTGGTTGTAACTTGAAACAATCGCTATTATTGGCGATAGTTTGTCCAATTATCAATAGTTTCGATAGTTCATTTGTTTGGTACATTTACTTTCTTGAAAAGTCTGTAGGAGCTCTTTCAAACAAATCATCACAGGATAGGTTTTTAACAACCTATTTTGATTGGGAGTTGAATGTTGAAAGTGATAAATGTCGGGCTCAGCACTTTGAGGATTAATCTGGATATCTGTATGCAACAGATTTTAGTGTGAAACCAACAAACCACAAACAATTATTATACAATCAACAAATGTGTTACAATAGTCACTAGGTTCACAAATAAATACAAACTACTGCACATATATTACAATGGCAGTACAAAATAGAGTGGTAATACAATATCAAATAACAGTACAAAGTGATAAGACAGTGGTATGATAATAATATCTAAATACAGAAATATAAGCAAAAGTCGGTGATAACAAAATATATTCACCAAGTAGCTACTGTTGTCAGGTCTCCAAGAAAGTCAGTCACAGACAGGAATGTTTAAATGAAAGCTTGTCTTAAAGTGTGCCCCATATTAGCAAAACATCCATATTTAGACTCAATTATTTCCAGAATGTTCTCTTTGTTTCAAGATCATTATAGATTTATCAAGGGCATGCTAGGTAGGAACTCCCTGCCTTGAGTGCAGCAAATATTTATAAACACGTCAATCAACAGTGCAATCCAGTGACTATTATTAATGAACAACAAAATACACTGCCATATAACAGAGTGAACGACCTTCTAAGCGAAAGAAATCTGTCTTAAAGTGTTTCAGCCCTTTCCCTTTTCACCATGCTGTTGAGGGGGATTCCTCAACTACACGATCCCTTTGTACAATCCCTATATCAACTCCTCTACACGTTCCCTTTGTACAATCCCTATATCAACTCCTGTACACGATCCCTTTGTACAATTTCTATCTCAACTCCTGTACACGATCCCTTTGTACAATCCCTATCTCAACTCCTGTACACGATCCCTTTGTACAATCCCTATCTCAACTCCTGTACATGATCTCTTTGTACAATCCCTATCTCAACTCCTGTACACAATCTCTTTGTACAATCCCTATCTCAACTCCTGTACACAATCCCTTTGTACAATCCCTATATCAACTTCTGTACACGATCTCTTTGTACAATCCCTATCTCAACTCCTGTACATGATCCCTTTGTGCAATCCCTATCTCAACTCCTGTACACGATCCCTTTGTACAATCCCTATCTCAACTCCTGTACATGATCCCTTTGTACAATCCCTATCTCAACTCCTGTACACAATTCCTTTGTACAATCCCTATCTCAACTCCTGTACACGATCCCTTTGTACAATCCCTATCTTAACTCCTGTACATGATCCCTTTGTACAATCCCTATCTCAACTCCTGTACACAATCTCTTTGTACAATCCCTATCTCAACTCCTGTACACAATTCCTTTGTACAATCCCTATCTCAACTCCTGTACACAATCCCTTTGTACAATCCCTATCTTAACTCCTGTACATGATCCCTTTGTACAATCCCTATCTCAACTCCTGTACATGATCCCTTTGTTTGGCAGGCGGCTATCAGGTGGAGTACAGAAATATGGCGGCCATGGATTACATGGCATGCATCAATTACAACCACTGGCGATGTTATCGCACCTGCAAGAATGTGTCGCTTCTAACTTGGCAGACAAGGAGGAGTTGTCTTAAGACAACAACTATCAGTTTGTCCATGCAGAAATCTTAAAGATGCAATCAAGGATTTTTCCTAATAAGAAAATTCTGGAGAGGTGCGTGTGCACGTTGTTACGTGTGCTCTGGTCGGCCAATCGGGTTTTAATGGGCAACTTCCATATATTCTGGACAAGGTCCATGACCAAGCAGAGAAAGAAGTAGTTGTTTCTACCATGCAAACTCGGTTCCACAACAGTCACGTGAACACTTTAAATATCCGCTTGTACAACAGGCCTTTCGTGCCTCAAAGGATGCTGAGCAGGATCGTCAAGCCTTCACATGGCCGAGGATCCTTTAAGAGAAAAAGTTGTTGGTGAGGGTTCAGCAGCATTGATGACTCAACCCCATTAAACGCCTCGTTACCTCACGTTTTGCTGGGGAGTCAACTGCAACTTTTCTCCAGCAAGTGGTGATCACTGGGAGGGTGGGGAGCTCATCTGCTAGACTAACAGGTCGCAAGCCAGTAGTCTGCCCAGGAGAAACTCCTTCACATAAATGTCCTCTAGTTCAAGGCCCTTCTGCGAGCAATCCATCATTGGTCGGAAAGTCTATGTCACTGGCTGTTGATGATATCATCCGACAACACCACGGAGGTGTATTTCATTAACCAGCAGGAATCTGTGGTTCGTATCGAAATTGTTAAAACATATGGGGTTTTTTAAAGTAAAAACCTTGTTTCAATTACAATTTCAATGAACCACATATTCCCACCCACCTTCCTATAAATTGAAATGGATACAATTCGCTTTCGCTTGAGGGGTGTCTCAATACACAGACAGTGATGTGGGGTGTCTCAATACACAGACAGTGATGTGGGGTGTCTCAATACACAGACAGTGATGTGGCAAGGGGGAAGGGACGCAACTCCGGACGGATTGGACACCAATAGCAGAGAAAAACTTTTGTTTGAAAATTTGAAGTTTATATTGAAATATCAATAGATAAAGCAATTGGTTTCGTATTGAAATTGTAATTGTAACAAGGTTTTTACTTAAAAAAGCATTTATTGTTTAGGATCTACAAGAAGGCTGGATTGCTGGGACAGAAGAAGAAGGAAATCTCCTATGTGGTGGCAAAGAAGGGAATGGGACAACGAGTGAGGAGACCGGCTGGTGTCAATGGCCCCTACAGAGTGGTAGACAAACGCTTGAAGAAAGATAAGAGAGCAGAAAAACGAAAAGACAATCCAAAGGGAGGCAAGAAACAGAGTGGAGGCTCTAAACATAAATTTTCCAAAAAGGGCAAAAGATGAGAACAATCCAATGATGTTGATGTATCCACATGCAGATTGGAGTGAATAAGTGATACACACAAAAACTTGGAATACGACTTAGTCTTCTGAAAATCACCTGATGGTAGAGATACTGCATTCAAACTTAAACATTTTAGATAAATTGGTATTTTTTTAAGCCACATTTGCGTTTGTTTTCTCACATAAAAATATGTTTACAGGGTTCAAATCTGTTGCAGTACAGAATTAGTTTAAGATTAATAAGAGAAATATGCATTTTAGCAGAGCGTTACTTGTTGTGTCCAAAGTGTTTTTGTCATTTGGTCATGGGCTGCCCAACTACTTTACCCTTAGTGTGAAGCCAAAATTGTGTCTAATTCAGTGTTTTGATTCTATCCAGTATAGGCTATAGATAAAATACCCTGTAGTAATTTGTTCAAAAAAGGTCCTGCAAGATAATGTAATGGCTATTTGAAATGTAATTTTGGTTGTATTGCAAGCAAAATGCACTAACTTTTGTAAGGTTATTAGCTGAACAGTTCAGCTTTATTAACACAATTAATAGTTATTCTGTATACCAAATGCCTTAATCATTTGTCTGTTTCCCTGTCCAAAATTCAAAGGCTTTTGAAAACCTAACCTGTGGAAAATGTTTTGAAATAATCTTTCAGGAGCTCTTTTAAATAAATTATCACATGATTAGTTTTCAACAGCACAAGGTAGTTTTAATTTTAAGTCATACTGACCCGAATTCAGCACTTTAAGCATTAATATGTACCATGAAACTGGTGAGGATGCTAAAGTTTAGCACTTGATAAGAGGTAACTTCAAATACATATATTTCACCATAACATAGATGCCTTTTACAAAATCAGTTGGTACTGATGATCATTCATAATTTGTGTTCGAAATGTTGTAAGCATGAAAAGGATGTGTTACTGTAAATAATCTGATAGTTGTGCATCATATTTTACATGTGTATAAAAACATCTTGTAAATATATAACTGTCATGTTACTTTGTCTTTGTTTTGTTTGTGTGGACTACATTTCCAGAAAATTTTATTTGTCACATTTAAGGTTCATATTTATAACTAAATTTGAAGTTTTCATAACAAATAATGCATTTGGCTGAACATGACAAAGTAGTCTGTATTCCTTCCTATATGTGACCCGTTGTTATTTTGGTCCATTTTATTTTACATATTTAAAGGCAAATTAACCGGAATTTACGTATTATTGGTGATGTTTGATCATTTTCAGTTGATGCACATTGACTGTAGATTAGTAAAATCTTAAGTATTCACATTCTGGCTTGTAATTTTATTTTCAATACATTTTCAACCAAATACAAGTTTTTAAACCATGCACTAAATCAGTAAAAAACTTAAATTCAATCTGGCAGATTAATTTAGCGTTTCTCAAGAAAGCATGCAACATTAAAATTATAGGTTATGTGGCGTTCTTTCAACCTGTCAAGTTTTAGAAGATTATGTTAAATACTTTTTGTGCAGTAGAAAAATGTTGACGTTTGACCATGGGCGTAAAATCCAAAATGGCGGCCGAAATAAGCATTTTTCCCAAAAACATGTAATATGAAAATTGTAGCGCATGTCATGCTTTATAAACATATAGTGTGTCATGACTTTATGTAAGATAGTGTTTGTGCAGTGACAAAAAGTTGAAATTTTACCTAAAAGAGGTTTTTCATGTCAAAGGTCAAATTGACCGAAGTAACATGACCTTCAAGAAAATTAACAGAAAATGATTATTTTGCACACCCGAGCGATCATTTTTTTATTAGTTGCATTCATTTTTATTATTAACTTTAGAATAAGAATATGTGCAAAATCAGGGTTTTAAAAAATATAAATAATGTTAAGTTTCTTAATGAACACCATTGTAACTTTTTTGTATTCATCACATAGCTTAGCTATTGAGTACAGGTTTCTTGAAATTGAATACGCTTTCCAATGGTTCAAACAGGTTGAACATTGGACAATTAGTTTCGAAGTTATGGCATTTACCCCAATTTTTTAAAGAGTTATTGCCCTTGATTTCGAAGACTTTTTGTGCATAATCACCAGGCCAAGTCCTCTCAATGTCTAAAATTATGGCTAAATAACATGTTTCTCAAAATTGAAAAAGCTTTAAAATAGTTAAAACAGATTGCAAATAGTGTGGTTAGTTACAGAGTTACTGCCCCTTTTTTACGATTTTTTTTCAAGAGTTATTGCCCTTGATTTTGAACGTTTAGAGGTCTTAAGTTTTTTTCGTGCATCTAATTTAGGTTGACCTGTTGATAAAGTTTCAAATTTTTAGAGTTAATGGTTTAAGCTGTAGCTCGCTGGCCAAAAAAAGAAGGAACAATAATATGAAAAGAACTTAATGATTATCCCACCAATAACAATAGGGTTCCAAGTGAACTTGTAACACTAGCAGTAGTAATCTGAATAATTATAATTGAGCTTTGCGCCTTGAAGCGCAAAGTCCTAATAATTAAAGTTGCGGGGCAACTTTTAGGGCATTTTAAAAAGATAGCATTGCATCGATTTAACACCAGAGAGAAAAATACTTACACTAAACAATATTAAAAAACAGGTTCAACACGCTATGTTTGTTTATAGGTGTTGTTACTCCCAAATGTAAAGATCCAGTAATTCTTTGCTGGGTCCCACGTTAATATTGAAACAAATGCAAATGTGTAAGATAAAGATGAAAGAAGAAGAAAAACCAACAATAATTCACACATCAAAAGTGTATGACACTTGAACATTTGGTTACATGTTTCGGCGCCTTCATCAGATGATTTAACAAGCGGTGATGGGTAGTTGATGTACACTGATGTGGCAATGTCATTGTGACTCCACTCTTTTGTACTTGAAATTAGTTTTTGTGTTTATAAAAAAAAATGAGATTTTTCCTGTTAATATTGTTTATTGTTTTACTGTGGTATATAGAATAAAAATTAAGGTAAGCGAAGACATTATGTTATTAAATTAAACATAATTGTAATGTGAAAACAATACATGAAAAGCATGCACAAAACATCAAGTAATGCATGAATATATGCACAAAACATCAAGTAATACATGAATAGCATGCACACACACAAAGTAATACATGAATAGCATGCACAAAATGAAGTAATACATGAAAAGCATGCACAAAACAAAGCAATACATGAAAAGTATGCACAGAACATAAAGTAAAAGCGGCGGCTGTGTGGATTGTGGTGGCCATTCATCCAGTATATGCCATACTTCTGGAAGTCGAAATCCTGGTTGTTAGGGGGTACTGCGGCGGTGAAACTGTTTCCTCTAGATTAAAAGACCAGTTTGATTTGGAATCGTATAGTTGTATGGGTCATTATAAAAAAATGGAGCTAAAACACTAACAAGGAATAATTTTTATAAATTTGGTGAATTTTATCATCAGTATCAATTTTTCCAGGATTGTCCCACATTTATCGAAATAGTAGAACAATAAAAAAAATTATATCCGCAACTTTATTTGCTTTTATATCTCTAAAATGTTGAAATTTTTCAAATAACTAAACCAACAATGTCCATAGGTCACACTTGGCATCTATGAATATCAAACTCAGCGAGAAAAAAAATCAGATTTCATGAGTCAAATCTGAAAACATTTACTTAGTAATCCTAATAAAAGTCTTAAATAAATCTTAGGTTCGCTAATTATCAAAATATTCAAAAGAAAACATTGTAACACGGATTTGTGTCAGTGATGTTACCGTGTACACTTTTAATAGATACAAGAATTACCTCTCTTTGATTAAAAAAAACAACAGACTTCTCCCTTACCAGCACTTCCTGTTGTAAATAACACATGGAGCTAGCAAGGCTTAGCAGGAAATTTAGCACTGCAGATCATTAGATAGTGAGTACACTTGGCGAGTATGAATTGTTAGTGTCAGTGATGTTACCAAGTTATCTAAAATACATATTATTCTGTGATCATTTTTTTTCTAAATATAAAATTTGCCTTCTGAATCTCTAGCAGACGATGCTTTCATTTTTTGTTTAGGGAGTAATCATTGTTTATATTGAGTCTTTTCCTATAAAATTGTCAGTGATGTTACTGTCAGTGATGTTACCATTAAAAAAAGTAACATCACTGACACAGAAAGTTATATCTAACAAAAACTTCAATATAT
>JAULCD010156254.1:0-11019 GCA_032361085.1 Calliostoma canaliculatum
CTACTGTATCGTGTATTGCATCGTCAGAGAAAATATCGCGATACATCGATGTATCGGCGTATCGTGACACCCCTAGTGTTTAGTGTAAAACAATCACGTCATAACGTCAGTGTTGGGTTGTTGATTGGCACCTTACTAATTAATCTGCGGCTGGTGAGGGTTTCAGGAACCAGTGAGTCTGTTGGTAGCGTCATTTTGTCCTGTTGCACAAGCTATGATTGATAATCAACATATTTTCGCACTCCTAACCAGCAGTTAAAAAATCTTATAAAAAGGTATTTTAATATTTTTAACAAATTTACCAGCCGCAGCGTGTATTACACTTCTAATAATTACATAATTCTTTCGACTGAAGAAAATAACTCTCGGAAATAAACTGTCATGCTAAATCTACATGTTGTGTGATTAAAGCCTGTGAAATAATAAACAAATTTGAAAATTGATTAAAACATTTGATTTTTGAATATAGTTGTAATAGTCTAAATAGGAAATATTTTAAAACTGCTTCGCATGTAAGTCCTTCCAACGGTAAGAGGTTCTGTTATGTTTATCATTAAGTTCATGGATTACGTAATAGTCAAATGTACGTTATTCGTCGTTTGTATCTGTATTTCTTAAACACAATTTCAGAACATAATTTCGATTAAATGGACCGTGAATTCCAATATCCTGTAACAGCGCCGGGGAAACTGAAACTCTGTCATGGTGGCTGACAGGTTCATTATTGTCCTCAAAATGAGCAACACATTCGCATTCTTGGCGTCCACTGACTGCTGCATGCTCCGTGTAAACGCATTACTCTGACATGATGGCTGACAGTTGTATTATTGTTCTCAATATGAGCAACACTTTCGCAATCTTGGCGTCTGCTGAATAGTAAACAATGTATACCAACGCAAAGGACTAACATGCGCAACTACAGCAGGTGTACATTCCTGGGTATAGTTTCACAAAACCATCGTATATTTACGACTTCGTAAAGCAAGAAATTCAACCGATGGCATCGTTAATTTACAACCTCGTAAACCATGTCACTGTAATTTGTTAAATTGTGAGTCCCTTCTGTTTCCTGTCACTTGTATAGACACCTATAATTCATCATCGGTTCTTTGTGGGACATTATTAAGTCGGACACAGTCGGAAGACATTTATTCTCTGTAGTTTGACTGAAAACAAAACTGTAATCAAATATATTGGAAGATAATTGCTTTCTGAACAGTTCTTTGAGGGATATTTGGAAGTAGTAACGTCTAATTGAGAAGTTTTGGATGCCAAGTCCTTGTACGTTATTCACGACGTTTCCGTGCGTTTACTACTTTATCAGGTCAATGGTTCACCTGATGAAAGCGCAATCATACGCCCCGAAACGTTGTGAACATACGTCCACAAATGTTCATTCAAGTTTTCGCGCAACAAGTCCGTGTCTATTCAGAGCACATTTACACAAACTAGCCTCAAGCTAACATCAGCCATTATTCACACATTAGCACGTGAACTGAAGACATTAGCACGTGGACATTAGTAATCTTGACTATAACACGTGGAATGTAAATGCACCGACTGCTCTCTTAGAAACTATTCAGAAAAGAAATTCACTGTGAATAATGACGCAAGGCAATGAATCAAGCCGGGTACTTTATCAATGATATAGAGACTTAAGAAACAAACGGTAATTGAACAGATATTTTGTGACGAGCAGCGAGGAAGTTTCAATCAATCTGCAGCCACGTAGAGCCAGCACGGATGGATCAAGAGGGAGATGGATGGCCTAATAAATGCTTTGTTTTACTCAATATGTCGGGCGCCCCGCCAACACAGTCAGCTG
The DNA here is from genome assembly GCA_032361085.1 of Calliostoma canaliculatum. NCBI lineage: Eukaryota > Metazoa > Mollusca > Gastropoda > Trochida > Calliostomatidae > Calliostoma > Calliostoma canaliculatum. Next base: position 1,826 of record JAULCD010156254.1, read on the forward strand.
CTCAAGGACGTGTGGGACGAATAAAACAGCTTAGTGTAATATCGTTCAGAGCACTCGACAGTGGCCATGTATTAAACACAGCCTTTTCTCCAGTAATATGTGTAACACCCCTTGCATTAGCAAAGAATGTATAACAATTATTCAGCGGATTTCCATTGGTTTGATGAGATGTAAATCTCATCAAACCAATGGTAATCCGTTGAATAATGTCCAAACATGTTTCCCAGTGTTGCAGTGTGAATGTTACATGCGTTTTAAAACTGCTGATATTTAAAGACATTACAATGACGTTCACTTGAGACCACACATTGCAGTACACATGTTCAAATTTGTTGTTGTGTTGCTATTTATGTTTTTAATCATACATTTAATTTGTTGACAGAAACGTAAGTCGTTTGAAATCTCGTAAATTGCAATACGTCTCATCATGCGAGTAAGACGTACTAATTTACTGGTAATTTTACATAACGTTTATCTCCCATGTATAATATTTACATAATTATTCACCGTTACAAAACAATAATTTATTGATATTAAAAAGGTACGCTATACGTAATATCACTACATATAATTTAATAATTAAGTTGTGTCATAAACAAACAAACGATGCAATGTATTTTGTTGATGTTTTGTATATTGTTCACGTAAACTTAAACCATACTTGCCTTCAATTTAAACGAATTGAGTGTTTCGTTGATCATTATGAGTGTTGCAGATCCAAGATTTGCATGTATGACAAACTGACAAACAGAAAAAGACCCCAAAAATATGATGCGAAACCTAGACAAAAACGCTCATAGAGAAAAAACATACATCCTTGCACATCAAACTTTATTTTCGGTCAGCACTTACGATCAAATTACCCTGAGGTACCTTTAAGGAATAGGTTCACAATGGATGACTGAGGGGTGACCGAAATAATGAGATTTACTTAATTAACAATGTTGCATAAAATATAATTTTCTCATTTATTGAGTATGTTCATGGCATTGTGAAACAATTTGCTACTCTTTTCTCACTTTAATTTTTTTTTAATTGTGATCAATCCAAATACCGCCAAATAGAGCTTTAAAAAAACCCAAAGTAATCTATTACAGCCAACCCGAAATACGTTTGATGAATGTCTGTTTGATAACACTGTTTTTGTTTAGGAAGTTTTGTATACATAGTTTGTGGTTGCCATTGTACTTACACCAACGAATGTCGAGTGTTTCTGATTAAACAAACTTATACCACAAATACATTTCATTTATTTCAGTTGAATACATACTGTAATCGAAATAATGTTATTTGAAAAAGTTTATAATCACAACTAACATAGGCAAGAAACCATTTGCTAGCTTAAGTGTATATTTACCCCCTGTCTATCTTGAGTATGTCAAACCACAAAAGTCAATCAGGGCCCCGTTCCTCAAAGCGATCTTAAACTAAGTTGATATTAAGTGACTTTTAAATAATGTATTGTGGGAGTTGTTTTTTTATCACAAGTTTATGAATGTGGTAGCGCAAAATTTGATTTGGAATTATACATGTTTTAAAATATATAGACAGTTACAATGAGGACAACAGGACCAGCAACGCGGGACTGTTTAAACAACACACACTTTATATTATTACTCTTGACTTGTGCACTGTCAAACTATTTATGTACAGTTCAAGAATAGCCACACTTAGACCCAAACACGGGCTGTCCAGATTCATTTATGAACATAGAGTAATGGTAATTGCGGGTATAATGGCCTGAAGGTAATTCATAACCTGGCCGCCGTTCCTCAAAACGATCTTAGGCTACGTTGATCGTAAGTGATTTTTAAAACAAAATCCTGTTGAGTTGTTTCTTTTCATAGGCTTACGACTGTCGTAGTGCAGAGATCGCTTTAGAATTCCAAAGCGATCTCTGCGCTATGACAGTCGTAAGCCAATGTTAAATTTTAGCACTTACGATCAACTTAGCCAAGATTGCTTTGAGGAACAGGGCCCAGAACAAACGTTGCCAACACAGACCGTTAGCACTTTAAATTATGGACACAACCTGACATCACTTACTTAAACGTTTTTCACGAGAAACAAAATAGATTTAAAAAAATTTTTTTATATATTTAACAAAAAGCTAAAGAATAATGCCGAAAAGAAAATCTGAACCAATTATCTGCGAAGACAGATCTCATTACATAATGGTTAATACAGCTATGAATCACTGAGTTATTGATGTTTGTGAAAGGGTGAGTGCGCCCCGCTCTATCGATAGCACTGCTACTTTTTATTAAAAGTGGTCCAGGTGAATAACATTGATAAGCATCGCATGTCTTACACCGTGAATTATGTGAGAAAACATAACGATAGGAATGTGAAAAAAGTTTGTGTTTAACATCTTGATACAAATGTTTCTAACAATACAATTTCTTATGTGACTAAATGGACTAAAAAGTGTTCTAGCTGATCTGTTTATATATGCATATGAATAGCACCATTTTAGTCAAAATTCAAGTGTGGACATTTTGACAAATTTAGGTAGCGTCAGTTTCAGCTGTACAGATGATACTTTTTGTCTTTCAGCAGTTCGATATTATTAAATTTCGTTATTTAATCCACCGGAGATTAACGATTGAAAACAACAAAACGCGATTTACATAGCTCACGTTAACCCTTGCATGAAGAGTTCCATGAGCTGAGAGTGTCGCTGTTGTCCATAACGTTTGTAGTTGCACAAGGAAATTGCAACACCGTTTGTTTTAGTAATGATGGTTTCCTGAAAGCATATAATCATCAGGTTTTGTTCAGTGCATTTATCCCCGAATAACCCCCGACAAAGCCATCTACATTGAAAAGAAAAACGTAATAAATGGCAGAATGATGGATTGACTTAAGTCCACTTAGACAAAAGTTTACAAACTTGGCGTCAACTGAATTGTAATAAATGTTTTACTGCGAGCATAATGATAACGTACTGTTTTCTATAACAATTTATTAGCAGTGTGCGGAGCATTAGTTATGACCTACGATATTAATGGTTATGTCAGTTCGACCCAGAAGGTGATTATATTCGAGAGTGTGTTTTGCCTTTGACCTTGCCCTTGACCTTTACACTCTCGTCAGTTAGTCATGAATTCTCAACATGTGCCTGAAACGATATATTTGGTTGGTTGATTTTAAAAGGGTGATGTTTCCGCATTACAGTGTTTGCTTGCCGAAAGCGTCAGATGAAAAGGACGGTATAAAATTGCATTTTTACGTAGGGTTATCGTAAGGACTGATCAGCTAGGAGCCTATATAATGTGTTTAAGTGGGGTATTCATAATAACTGCGCTATGATATGTCAGTGAGCTAGCACTACAAAATAGGTGGAAATCAAATTTTGGCATCACATATGCAAATAAAACTTCATGGAGCTCGACATCTTTCTACGTAGTGGCAAAACGTTTCATAAAAGCTGTAAGGAAAGGGTGCAAAGCGTGCATCGCCCTTGGTTTGTCACTACCAGCGGAATCTCGAAAATTGCATGGAGCGACACAAGGTGTTGTCCTTGTCGTAAATCTGACTGAAACACTCTTAATATAGCGTCAAACCCCAACTCACCCCGTCCCCGCGCCAATCACCTAGGTAGAATAAATACAAAAAGTCTCCAACTCTTGCAGCACTGGCAGAATATGTGTAAGAGTATTTAAGTATACGTCTGATGAATTTTCACAATTAATTGTCATTTTGATTAAACTAAAATATTGTACCTAAAGTAATTTTTGCCAAAAAAACCCCAACTTATAGCCCTAATTGCATACATCAATTACAAAGTAACCGTATTGGTGTTTTCCAATTTCTGTAAGTGTTCCATCACTAGTTGAGTTAGCGGAGTCAAATGACGGAGCATCTAGCTACACTCATGACGGAGCCTCTAGCTACACTCAATGACGAAGCATTTAGCTACACTCAATGACGGAGCCTCTAGCTACACTCAATGATGGAGCCTCTAGCTACACTCAATAACGGAGCATCTAGCTACACTCAATGACGAAGCATCTAGCTACACTCAATGACGAAGCATCTAGCTACACTCAATAACGGAGCCTCTAGCTACACTCAATGACGGAGCATCTAGCTACACTCAATGACGGAGCCTCTAGCTACACTCAATGACATAGCATCTAGCTACACTCAATGACGGAGCCGCTAGCTACACTCAATAACGGAGCATCTAGCTACACTCAATAACGGAGCCTCTAGCTACACTCAATAACGGAGCATCTAGCTACACTCAATGACGAAGCATCTAGCTACACTCAATGACATAGCATCTAGCTACACTCAATGCATCAATGACAAGCAGTGGGAAAAGTTAATTTCTCAGGACACATGTATTCATATATCATCTGATTACGCAAATAGAAGATGTACAGCCAAATTTTAAATATATTTGTAACGAAAACTATAACAATGTGAACAATATATTTTAGGATACAACTTATGTTATTACTTTAGAGCGACGTTTCGAAACAGATGCTGGTTTTGTCTTCAAGCTTTTAACGAAACTAACATATGTTTCGAAATATTGCTGCAAGGGAATACAAGAAGTTGAGCTCATAGATCTCTTGGCCATAGTTTTCACTACACCAACATTTGAATGCCCCTTATAGAGTCGAATTACATAACATTTGCTGAAACTGTTCGGATATTATAATTGTTATTTATGAACATAGCCTGGTAATAGTTTGACAGTGCAAGAATACAGGACCCCGTTCCCCAAAGTATTTTAGGCTAAGTTGATCGTAAGTGCTAAAATACAACATTGGCATACGACTACCGTAGCGCAGAGATCGCTTTGGAACCGGTGTCATTCCGCTGTGCTACGACAGTCGTAAGCTTATGATACAAAACAGATGCACTGGACATCGTTTTAAAATCACTTACGCTCATATTAACATTAAGATCGCTTTGAGGAACGGGGGCCATATCATAGAAATACATGTACATTTAAATCAGGGTTTATGCAAGGATGTGCCACAAGATGATGACAACACACTAAACCTTGGCAAATGACAATCACTTCACGAACGACAAAGGATAAAGACTCGGTGTTAGGTAAGTGATTCATTTGCTTGTAATTTGCATCTATAATTGAGACTAAGTACAACTCAATTATTCTATTGTATATGTGCACTCGCACTCAAACCTATCAAAACAGAACAGCAAATTAAGCTGACTGACAACAAAGATAATTTGCTAGGGTTATATTGCTTATATTTCCTGCTGTCGAAATTTAATCTGCTGCAGGCTTGAGTTATATTGCCTAGTTTATGTCTTGTTGCATATGTTAATTTTATTCTGCTGCAGGTTATGGCATTTACCTTCTCAAAAAATCGCTAGAATTTTTTTATATGAATTCGTTAGCGTCTTTCAATTGGTGTGATGAGATTTCCATAGGAAATCTCATCACACCCATGGAAATCCACCAAATAATTTCCATACAAAAATGCTAGTGAATTAAGTACGTACACCATCTCATATAGAAGTGTCATATACGCATTTCATAACACAGCTACCTTATTAAACAAATTTTAACAACAGTGAATAGAGTGGACTAAAATGGTAATATACACATGTCAATAACAAAAACAACGATGTCTCGAAAATGATAAAACGATAAGTGTAAGTAAGGTGCAATTATGCTATTTTACTATAATTATTTTAAATAATTATAATTATTTTAATCACAATTCACCTATTTTTCTGATGTGATGCATCTTGTCAAAGTTTTAAGTTCTGGGTCATTCTGACATAACTATCAAATGCCTTTTTAGGGCATATTTAGCCATATATAATTTAGTGAAAAACTGCTATGGAAAACAAGAAGAAATTGTGCTTGAAATAAAACATTTATTACATAACTGTTGACGCCAAGATTATGAAATTGTGCCTTGGTCTACTTCAGTTAATCAATCATTCTGACAATTATTGCCGTTTCCGTTTAGTAGATATGGCGCTTTGGGATAACATGCGAAGCACAAGACCTGATGATTGTACGCTGTCAGGATTCAGTAGGAATGATGAAGTAACTTCTTCATGGAAAACCAATTCGATGAAACAATATAATACATTTTATTCATATTCATGCAAATAAACACTAAAGTGCTTGTCAGTCACTTCCAACTCTGCTGCATAGGATAATTTACAAACAAACCAACATTGTTATTGGAATTGTTGAAAATAAAAAGTCATTTATACTTTTGAAACTGAGGTTAGCTCATTTTGTCAAAGTGAAACATGTCGCAGGGGAGTCGGGCAGTACGCATTGCAACAAACAGTTTCCGTTATACAGTTAACGTGGTTCAGAATATATTAATTTCGGAGTCTAAACTGTACCCTCTAATGGCAGTGAAAAACTTGTGTTGGAGATACCGGTTTCAACTCGATTTCTGCACTACGGCAATAGTAAGCCAATAATAAGAAACACAGAATATTGTTTGAACATAACGTACGATCCAGAACTTAACACTAAGATCACTTTGAGGAACGAGGTACTAGAGCTTTCAGGTGTTTGAAATTTATATACGTGCAACAGTTACCATGTCTCATATGTGTATTTAAGTATTTGGCGCAATTGTCATTTACAACTTAGCATCATCAGAACATTTCTGGACATGTTGAAATGACGATTATTCTGTTTACATGGATGCTGAACCTGTTTTTCTACAAACTGCAGTTCATTTATAATGGAATATAAATAATAAATTAAAAATGTCTTTAATTTGTTAATAGTATACAGTGTTTAAATAAGTAATGAACAAAGTACCGAGTTGTGTTACTGTAAAATAACACTAAAGTAATGCGGTATGTATTACACTAAAACATGTATTCCCACGAGGAATGTGTGTTTTGGTTTGGTAAGCGATTTCAGGACAATACACAACAGACAAAAGATATGTCAACCTCACAACAGTTTGTGTATAAACTATGTCCGATCATGGTATTCGATTTCTGAAAGATGCTTTAAGAATTCAATTGATAAAAGATGCCTAAACGATCTGTGTGTGATCAACTCAGTGAGTCAGCAGCGTGTGAAAACTTCCATTGAAGTTGTGTGTATGACGGGTGCTACCGATAGGGTAGGACATGTAAACTTTTTCCCAAACCCAGCTGACATCACTTTAGTAGTTCATACATGTAACTTTTTCACACACATTGCCTCTGTGTCAAATGGAATCCAATTATATACTTATAAGACCTTTTGTTTTATGTTTACATGTACATCCAGAAAACAAATACACGTTTTTCGAACAGTGACGTCAGTATATTATCGTTACTAAATAGCCTGGTGCCTGTCAGACAGAAGCCCAATATAGTAGTAACAGAAAAAAGTCCTTGGGTGATAAATTAGTTGTGGGAATTGCTTCTTTTCAGAACTCAGATTTACCTATTATCAATTAATGTACCAAAAGAGAGAGATGTTTGCTGTATTTGTATTGACAGCGATATATCTGTATAATGAAATACGTCCGCGCCAAAACTATCTAAGTCTGTTTGTTGAGATGGAGTCTAGTGGACACGAAGAGCCAACACCAAGGTTAATGGACATATCAAAATCATACATCTGTTGAAATTAAGTTTGACTGGACGTTAATAGAAAACGTCACATTGATAGTTCTATCACGTTCATATATCTGCCTTGGTTCGATTTTTTCCTGGTTCGTACATAATGGTTTAACCTGAAGGTAACCTCTGAACCACATAGACATTTTTGAGACACAATAGCCTTTTAAATTTAAAAATAGCAATTCCCCCTTTATAACAACAAACACACTTCTTTTGTGTATGGCTTATGTGCAAAAAATTCAACTTGTCAGAAGCGAACTATTTTATTTACAGTGACCTGGGTCCTGTTTCTAAATTTAAAAATAGTAATTTCCCCTCTATAACAACAAACATACTTCTTCTCTGTATGGCTTATGTGCAAAAAATTTAACTTGTTAAAAGCGAATTATTTCATTTACAGTGACCTGGGCCCTGTTCCTCAAAGCGATTTTATTGTTAAGATGATCGGAAGTGATTTTTGAAACGATGTACTGTGGAGTTGTTTATCATAGGCTTATGACTGTCATAGCGCAGAGATCGAAAAGGAACCGGTGCCAAATGGCACCGGTTCCAATGCGATGATTGCGCTTCGGCAGTCATAAGCCAATGTCATAGTTTTATCCAGGGCGCCACAAGCAGTCTTGAGAGATATTCTAAAAAAATACTCCTGGTTAAGCATTGTACATAACCTTCCTAATCGCTGTCAGATAAAGAAAATAATCAAGTAATTGCAAACTTTGAAAGCCGTTGGTGTGCCCAAATGGTTGACAAAATAAAAGAACATCACAACTAATTATAATCTTACAGTTGGACGGCTTTGCTGGAGAAAACCGACTTTGTAAACTATGTAATACTTCAGCGGTAGCACGTTCCATTACATTGTTTGTTGTCCATATTTATATCACTATTGAGTATTGTACATTCGTTGAATTCATCACTATGTTTATGATATACACACTTTCAAACGTTTATGTTGTACTTCATATTAAAGAGAAATAGCTAGCCTGTTCAAATATATTACTATAATATTTAATCAAACACGCCTGCCTAACCATAACTACTAGTCACCTTATGTAGTTTATCATGTGTCTGTGTACCACCTATGAAACATTTCTGAAGCATTCATTTAGGTGACGGGGTGACGTGCACTTTTTCTGAAGTGTTTTTAATCTACATATGTAAAAAGATAAGCATAATGAAGTTTATGTTTTCTTATAACGTAATCCAGTGAGCAGTAACGACAACCACATGCAGATTGAGCACATACTTACATGTACACATGCAGGAAATTGGCAAAACATTTCGATCTTATCTTGTTTGGTAATGTAACTGTTCTGTTTGTCCCAGTTTAAAGTTTATACATTATAGCAGAAGTACACTCCGTGCATAGTAAGGACATAACTAATTTATTATTTTAATGTAAAACAAAATGCCTGTGGAATATAATATAACATGTTGTACCGGGAAATGTTGTGTTTACATTTCAGCGCCCAGTCCATAACTGCCTGCACCTACCATGACTCTCTCACACTCTCTCTCACGCTCTCTTACACTCTCTCACTCTCTCTCACACTCTCTCACACTCTCTCACACTCTCTCACACTCTCTCACACACTCTCACTCTCTCTCTC